>JAWRVF010002077.1:0-22940 GCA_036785485.1 Physcomitrellopsis africana
ATGAACTTGGATTGAAATCAGATCCCAAGGCACAAACTACGTGCCTAAAGTGGATTAAGAGCTTTTTGGCAAATCAAAGAGTAGAATTAAAAAAAAAACTTAAGAGATTTTGCAAAAGATTTAATTTGGAATGATTTGGATCAAAATTGACTTTCTAAGAGTTTTACAAAGTCAAGGTTGTTTTGGACAACTTTGGATTTTATAAAATAAAATAGGGTTTATGCTTTAGATAATTATATAAATTTTATAAGAGATCTATAGCTAAATTTTTGTAGATTGGTTGGTATTGTTATTGTCAATTTGTGCTATAATTTTGAGCTTAATCTAATAATTTAGTTGTAAGTAGATTAAGGTCTCGGGAATTGGGTTTTGAAGGCCAGTTAGGATTTTGCAAATTTTGAGCAATCTGCGAGTTGGATTTGAGTGAAATTTATGTCTACGGATAGAAGACTTCATTTTCTATGCATATATGAAATTTAAAAGGACTTAAATGGTGAAAGCAGGAGGTTTAGGCACTGGATTATTGGCATTAAGATTGAAGAAGGAGGCCGGCCGACACCCAAGCAAATTTATAGATTTTTCTTCTTTTTGATAAGTTTGATCTTTTATAAACTTAATTTGTTTGTTGCTAATTTAATTATTAAGGTGTATACAAATTTTCAATAAAGATCAATGGTTTATTTGATAGTTATTGAGGTTCTAAAACTACCTTAGGAATTGGTTAGGATTTAGGGTTTAATATTTGATTAAAATTTGATTAGGATTTAAGATTTGAATTTAGGATTTAATATTTGATTAAGATTTGATTAGTATTTGATTAAGATTTAGGATTTGGATTTAAAATTTTATATTTGATCAGGATTTTATTAGGATTTCATTCAAATTTAGGGTTTGGATTTAGGGTTTAGTGTTTGATTACAGTTTCATTAGAATTTCATTAGAATTAGGATTTGATTTAGGTTTTGACTTAGGATTTGATCAGGGTTTGACTTAAGATTTAATCAAAGTTTGATTTAGAGTTTGACTAGGATTTGACTTAGGATTTGATCAAGATTTGACTTAGGATTTGATCAAGGTTTGATTTAGGATTTAACCAAGGTTTGACTTAGGATTTGATCATGATTTGACTTAGGATTTGACTAGGATTTGACTTAGGATTTGACTAAGATTTGATCAAGATTTGACTTAGGGTTTGACTAGGATTTAGGATTTAGTGTTTGATTAGGATTTCATTAGGATTTAGGATTTAATATTTGATTAATATTTGATTAGGATTTGATTAGGATTTGATTAGGATTTGATTAGGATTTAAGATTTAAATTTAGAATTTAGTGTTTGATTATGATTTGATTATGATTTTATTAGGATTTTATTAGGATTTAAGATTTAAATTTAGGATTTAGTGTTTGATTATGATTTGATTAGGATTTAGGATTTAAATTTAGGATTTAGGATTTAGATTTGTAATTTAGAATTTAGATTTAGGATTTAGTATTTGATTAGGATTTGATTAGGATTTTATTAGAGTTTAAGATTTAGATTTAGGATTTAGTATTTGATTAGGATTTCATTAGGATTTATTGTTTGAATTTAGGATTTAGTATTTGATTAGGATTTCATGAGGATTTAGGATTTAGGATTTAATATTTGATTAGGATTTCATCAGGATTTAGGATTTAGGATTTGGATTTAGGATTTAATATTTGATTAGGATTTTATTAGGATTTGACCAGGGTTTGATTTAGGATTTGACCAAGATTTGACTTAGGATTTGATTAGAATTTTAAGATTTTTATTTTTAATATTTTCTAAAATTATTATTTTATATATTATTTTTTTATGATTAATGTATGATTCATTTACTCTTCTTTTTGTAATTTCTTTAACATTGAGTCAAAGCTTGATTAATATTGTTGAGATTTAATGGAAGTTATTTAGGATTCCATTAGAGTTATTAGAATCTTGTTGTTGCATATTTCTTTTTTTATCTTCCACAACTAAGTGCCTGGAGTATTCTCAAGCAAGACTTCATATATTATGACAACGCTTGATATCAAGGGCCAAAACATCATTAGTAGTTGTAATACGTATCTCATTGAAAAAATTAGAATCAATAGGTACTGATGTAATAATGGCATAAAGGCAAAATTGCTCTAGCTTCAACAAAGTTGCATATTGTTAAATAAACATTGCCTCTCCTATCCTTGATATAAGATATGATCTCTTTGATAAAGCATTGGACAATTCTTCTTGCTTTTCAAGTCAATAAATGATAATAAAGTTAAATCAAGATAAAAACATATTTCATTGAACTTTATGATAATTAATAATTGGAATTGCTATAAAATATTTTAGGTTCTTATGATCTAAGTATATAGTCACAAGATATATTATTCTTTTGAAAAAATGATGCCATTCTTGAAAAAAATACACCATAATAAAAAATACTTTATCATGGATTTCATAATTAATTTTGACGGTAGAAATTTTTTGAGAATAAAATACAAAAAGATAGAGTTTATTGTCTATATCCATTTATAAAAATATAGTTCTTAGTGCAAAATCCAAAGCATCAGATTTTATATAGAATTATTTTGTAAAGTCTAGATGCATTAGGATTAAGGTTGTGATAAATGTCATCTTGAGGTCTTGGAATACCTTCTGTACTTAAGGCCTCCATTTCAACTTGTCTTGGCATGTTAATTAAGTAAGAGGGATGGTAATTTGAGAATAATTTTTAATGAAGATATGATAGAAGTTAAAAAATCCAAGAAAATATTGTACATCTTTTATAGTCTTTGAAATGGTCCATTGCATAACTGCCTCTACTTTCTTAAGATCCATCATCAAATCCTCAATAGATACAATGTATTCCAAAAATTCTATCTTTGATTGATGAGATACACATTTCTCTAGTTTGGCATACAAATTTGCATCTCACAACTTTTTTAATATTAACTTTATATACCCCTCATGTTCTTTCAAATCTTTTGAATAGATCAAGATGTCATCAAGATGTCATCAAGATAAATCACCACAAACTTGTTTAGATATTCTTGAAAGATGTCATTTATTAAATATTAAAAGATAGCAGGTAGATTTATTAATCTAAAGGATATGACATTATATTCAAAATATCCATACTTTGTCTAAAATACGGTCTTCTATTTGTCTTCATCTTTAATCCGTACAAAGTTGTATGCTCTACAAAGATCTATTTTGGTATAGATCCTGGCTTAGCTGAGTTGTTTCAAAAATTTTGAGATTAATGGTAGTGGATAACGATTCTTCACCATTATCTTATTCAATTCTTGATAATCAATGCGCATACGCAAGGAACTATTTTTCTTCTTCACAAAGAATATAGTTGCACTTGTTAGAGACTTTGAGTGCTTGATGAAGTTCTTTGCAAGGTTTTCATCAATATAATCCTTCAGCGTCAAAAGCTCATTTTGAAAAAGATTATAAATTAGATCAAAAGATGGTTACATTCTTTCTTCAAGATCTGTGGCACAATCGTATGGTTGGTGCTCCGATAGTATATTAGTATTTTTTTTCTAAAAAACATCTTGAAATTTGCTACACTGCTTTGAAATACTTGTCAATGAAGCCATATCTTCTTTAGTTGGAGTCGCATAAATAACAAATGGTATAACTTCTTTGGCTGATGTGATAAAAGATCTTATTCCAACAAATAGAGGTTTATTAACTCGTGACTTTTTTCAAAGTTTTTTTACAGGGACTTCTATTAGAAATGTTATTGTTTATAACCTCCAATCTATAGATGGATTATGCTTTTTTAACCAAGAAAGTCTGAAAGTAACAAGATTTGAAGGAGTCCTAATAACATTGAATACAATTTGGTTGCTACGATCTTCAAAGGACACTTTTATAGGTGTGATTTTTTGGATGACATTATTAGAGGATAAGGATCATCTATCTATTATCTCTATATAAACATGCTTGGATTTTTATACTTGAAGAATTTTATAAAGCTTAATAAATGCCTCATCTACGAAAGAAGATGATGCCTTCAAATCCAACAAGACAATCATTTGAAGCTTCTAAGGGCCAAAACACAAAAAAATTATAAAATAACAAGCATGTTGAGTAGAAAGAAAAGAACATGAATAATTTTATAATGTTGAATTATCCAACCGCATGGTCTCTAATGTGGCTAAACATCTTTATTTTTCTGAATGATTACATTCTTGATTTTGGTGATGTGTTGATTTTGTTTCTTTAGACAGTTGCCAACCTTATAGCCTTCCTTGCTACAATACAAGTATAAGCCTTTTTCCATCTGACACTTCTTTTTATATAGACTAAGAGGTTTAAAACGTATTATATCAAGTTGTATATCTTCTATTTCTAAATATAAATTAAAAATGCTTGTCAATATATATTATAGTAGTTTTCACCAATGGGAGTTTATTTCTAATGACAGGGGTTCATTTGTAGATAGGTGGATGATTGCGTTTTAGGATTTGATAGGTGATTTTGACTATGGTTAACCTTTGAATTTGCACATTCAAAGCTAATGAGGAAATTTTATCTCCACATCCAATACAATAGTATTATTTATAATATATTATAATTCAAAGATATTTCTAACATTACTTTGTCTTTTTTTTTTTTTTTTCAATTGATGCAATATATTTTTGTTTTAGAATGTCATTACGTCTATTAGATTATTCTTTACTTACTCAACTTGTATTCAATTTGACCACATTCTCTTCGATTGATAATCTAATTAACACTGGCTGATTCATTCAACTTCTTATAATCTATCTTCCTATTTTTATATTCCTAATTGATTGTGCTCTGTTCCTATCAATCTTTATTAGACTGATTGGACTCTTTCAATTGCCACACCATAGTTTCAGACTTTATACAATCAATCTCGATGAATTTTAATTTGCGGTTACTACTCCCATAGGTTACTAATATTTACATAATTTCCATTGATTCACTCTTACACTCTAACACATAATCTGAATTCTCACTAAGTCACTTCAATTGATTTCTTATTTCACAAATCCTTCATTTCTAATATTAATTTATTTTCTAATTTTTGATTTTCAACCAAACACATTTGGCCTCTGCTAGTTTAATAATCTCTCATCAATCGCATTCACTCCAATCACCAAAGATCTCTCAACATAGACACAATCTCCAATTGTATCATCTCACTGCAAATGTGCGTCAATCAATTGACTTTTATGCACTATAGACTTAACACCAATAGCAATTATTATTCATATAATTATTCATCACACTTCATCATACTTCATTACACTTCATTACAATCTTAGCATCATATTAATTCACAATAGGTTCATATAAAATTATAAAAATTACGTGGCCTTTTCGGCTTTCATCCATAGGAGTTCTTTTTTTCTAGATAGAGTGACTTTCAATTGGTTCCTCTTTAGTTATAAAACAAGGCAGTCTCTCTAACTGCAACACTTGCATGCTCCCAATTGATTCTTCTAATAAGCGCCCCTTGCTATCCCATTGCTACTTATATTTTAATCTCACTAACTTGAAACTATTAATAATTAATCTTGACAAAATATTAAATTACTTCTATCAATAGCTAATTACAACCAATGACTAAAAAAAACAAAAATCATCCCAAAAACCAATAGATTCTAAACTCACATAGCCCTCTTTTTAGTCTTTTGCGCCTCCGCAAAACAAATGTGTATCTAATCTTTCCATCAATATTTTGATGATGATGTCCCATCCGGTAAGATATAATCCACCCTATAGGTCAAGGATTCATCACGTTGTCGGGGTAGAGAGAATCTGCCTCAAGAAAGCGCTGGGCTTCTGGCTGCCACTAATTACTCAAGCAAGATTCAAGTATAATAAAAACCCCCAATTTTATATAAAAGAGATCTCCATAGGGCTATTACACCGAATACACAAGCCTAATTTCCTCAAACCACTCAAAACATAACAAAATACTCTAAACCCTCATTCTCCCGTAGGAAGGGAATTTTTCCCGAACTTCAATAACCCATAACTTTTAATCCAACCGTCCAAAACTACTCCAAATTTACATGAAGTACTGATATATTCTTCACAACTACCACCACAAATTTCAACCGTCGATTCATTATCAATCTTTAGATATCGCCAAAACCCTAGCAGTAGCTTTAAACCCTTGTTTACAAACACCCGTGTACTAAATTCTTCATATCTCACAATCTAAGAGTCCAAATGCTATGAAACTTTGATGTATAGCTTCTTAGCACAATAATACACCTTCTTGAAAATTTTGAGACAAAAATTCGTCCAAAAACTTAAGATATGGCAAACCCCATCACCATCAACAAAACGGTCTACTTACTGCCTTGGAATTGGATGTGCTGTCTTCAACTCTTCATATCTCCTTCGTCTAAACTCAAAACTTAAGAATTCCTTCGTAACAAACGTAGATCTTGAAATCACCTTTCCAACCGCACCGTCCGATCTCCAAAAGCCTCCGTACAACTCCGCGAAATCCCAAAAGAGTGACAGTATGTATGAAATCCACTCTTTAACTTTGAACAAGTATAACTTCTTCACTCTAACTCCAAATCGCCTAAAATTTCCTCTCAAACTATACCCAAAACCCTAAACTTTACAACCCTACCTCTGAAATTGCAAATCTCCCTTTTTGAAGTTGCCGAAAACCCTTGTTAAGGTCGCGGGCAGCCTCCTCAAAGCCCATTGGGCATGGTATTCGACCAATAGGGATGAAGTTCCCTATTCCTTGCCTTCATCCGACCATGGCTTGATTTCATCCCTCCCAATTAGCCTCTTATTAGCTTAAATTTTCATCCTTAAGTCCCCACCTTCTCTCAAGGCTTTATACTAAACATTTAGATCTTATAATTTTTAAATACCATAACTAAAATAAATAAAATAAAATAAAATAAAGTTTCTTCTATCAACCATTTTTAATTTAACTTACTAACCATTCTAACACACATCTAGATTCATAAACATATAATATATTTTAACTAATTTTTACATACTGTAAGTAATTACAGTACGACAACGTCATTCTATCGGCATCTTCATAATCTGACCACATTCAACTACTCATACTTTTCTATTATGCTCGTCCATTTTTCTATGGAGAGTTTGGTATTTATTTTTGCAAAAGTCATACTTATTAGTCCTTTGTATCCGGTAGAATTGCTCTATTGATGCATACCAATTGCCCTTAAACTCATCCAAAATCACATTGTGAACTCTAGTTAAAAACTAAATTGAATACATCAATTCAAAAATTTGTATGCGCCTGGCCAATAGATACTTGATTTTTGTGATGAAGTAGCTATCTTGGGATTTACCGAGCATCCAATCAAAAGTCAATGATGATCCAAAATTCTTAATACTAATTGCCTAGGACCTTGCAAAAAATAGCTTGATGAAAACATATAGGATCATAATGGTTGTGATGTTTAGCAAAAACAAATCCATAGCTCCAAACACACTTCTCCATCATATCCCACTCTCCCTTTATTTCACACCAATTGTAGCATGTTGTGTCTAGACGTGCATTCGGAAGCCACCCATGGCATCATGGTGTCTTGCACCACCTTTGATCTGTCTCTACCAAATCCGAAACTCAAGGATGGCGTAGATGGCTCTTTTTTTAAATCAATTGCTCCATTGAATGTAGTAGTGCCTCTGATTGGCTTCTAAAATCCTTCCTGATCCATAATAAGACTTTCTAAGTAAGAAAATTAAATTCATGCTCTGACCACGTGAAGAAATTATCATACTTGCTTAAATATCAATTATCTACCTTGTTAGTCAATTGCGGCACATTCCAATTATTGAGCTGCGGATCCATATCCAATAGTGCTTACAATTTAATCTACAATATTTGTGCACTCTTTAATCGATATGCCTCATCTATATCAAAAGGGCCAATTGCAGCTGAGAATGAGGCTTGTATTAACATTATCAAATGAATTTGTAGGTACTGATAGGTATAAAAATACACTGATAGATGGACGTCCATTGCTATTGCTTCACTGATGTGCTCCTTGCATAACTCAATTTCCTTAATCATCCACTTCTCATCGTCAAATCTCAGTGCCAAATGTTGGATTTGTTCCTTCTAATTGGTCATCTCCACACCATTTCAATTGCCCTGATAGTGGTTAAAACTACTAACAATTGGTCCTATCTATTCAGCACAACTCACTACTCTACCAATTATTGCTACCATCTTTGACTATTGATGTTGATTAGATTACAATCGCTCCATATTCTACCTATAAAGGAATAATCATGCCGCCAAATCTTCCAACAATAGGTAAACTTGAAAATAATCATCCACCAATAGTTCACCCCTCACCATTATTTTTGCTATCAAGTTTTGCATCTCAAAGGTGGCAACTTTCTCCCATATTCTCTTCAATTGTATTAATAATAAGGTATCATCTAACTGAACATGATGCAATAGGAAAAAGACTTAATTATCAAATGGATGGGCTTATTCAAAGACATGCATTGGTGGCAACCACTCCAATAGCTCCATCACGACTTCTACTTTTAGTACATATCTCCATGTTACTAGCAAATTTCCATTCAAAGCTACCAATTGGTTCTAACCACTTGATCCTTATTCACCACGTAGCTCTGATATGAGCAATTATACTCACTCCTCCAATTGAGTCTTCTCTAGTGTCCAGGCTGCTTGAGCCTCTTCCAATTGACAAATTCTAAACTCCAAGGCCTCCTTCTCCTGTCTCCTTGCATGACCTTTAGCTTAGGCCTTTCTTTTGCATCAATCGATTTCCTTAAGTCGACTTGTAAATATTTCCAATCGGTGCTTAAATTTCACTCATTCTTCTTGCAGTTTTATCTTAACCAATTATATTGCCTCTTCTTGTTGCTAGATTCGAGCAGCATTTTCTACTAGCTTGTCCCACAAGTGAACCAGCTCCTTTAAAACCTCCTCTTCTTATTGTGCCTCGTGAATCACTACCTCCAATTAATCAAGCTCTGCCTTCATTTGTGTTGCCTTCTATTCCAATTCAGCCTTTAATTGATATACCATCCCGTCCAAATTCTCCTCGTCTTACTTCACATGAACTTTCTATGGCATCAATCGGTGTGGTTCCTTTATTGATGTTGTTGTCAACATTACTAAGAGAATTGGTACTATTATTGATGGATCGACTTTTGTAAAAGTCATCCCCGGTTTTAGCTTCAGCTTTTTGAATCCTACCAATTGGATTGTAGCTTCTTTCACCTTGGTGATCACACAATCGTCTTAGCCTTGTCCTGCCATGATTCTCTAATTAGATACATTCACAATTGATATTATTCTTTGCCTTGAATTTTTCAATACCTCGGAATGGGCTCAATTGCTATTAGCACATTATTCATCCTCACAATGTATCCTTACGATCGTACAACCCACCTATTGCTCTCATGAAGAACTAAATGCTATCTGAATTGTTAGTTGTCCAATGGACTGTAATGCTATAATAATAAATATCTTCTTTTTTATCATCGTTAAGTCTTCAAAAATAATGACAGGACTTCTTTGTACATACTTCTTTGACATGAGAGAGAAGAGGGCCATGCACTATCAACTCATTGATAGATATATTGATTATCATCATTATTTATTTTTATTTTATTTTATTATTTATTATTTATTATTTATTATTATTTTATTTATTATTATTTTATTTTTTATATTTTATTTCCAATTTGGGAGGAAGTGGCAAAAAATAATTGTAATGGAATTTTGAGACCTCAATAAATACAGCTATTTCATCCCATGCTCCTTATCCTTGACAAGGATAAGCCTCGGTGCTCCAGCATGCACTCAAATCCTCTCCTCCCTTCACGAATATAAAGCCATCTCTAGCTTAGTCATAATGTAATTTAAGACAATATCCATTGATTTAGATAGGCAATAAATTACCTTCAAAATCTTGTAGTTGTACAGATCCATTGAAAGAAATAGCAACAGCTATATATGTGCCTAACCAATATAATTGGAGTTTATCAAGAAATTTGAAAAAATGACTATCATATAATAATGTCAAATCGCCCACTTGAAATTATTTGGGAGCCAATTTACTATTGTAAAAGGATTTCTGTTGTGATTGAATAGCGACGGTATTCAAATAGGCCTCTCTCCACTTTTCATCCAAAGCTTCTAATTGCAACAGTTGCTCTTTTAAACTCTCAACATCATCCAATCGATTATCTAAAGCAACTCTCAATGATGGTAGTTCAAATTCAATAGGTAAAATAGCCTCCTGACCATACACCAATTGAAATGGAATAAATTGAGTAGTTACTTTATAAGCTGTTCTATAGGCCTGCAAAACTTCCGATAGTTTTTCAGTCCAATCAATAGTTGATCTTGTAATAGTTTTTGTGATGATTTTACATAGTATACCATTGATTTTTTCGGTTTATCTATTAGTACGAAGGTGATAGGAGGATTTTTTTTGATATTTAATTAAAAATATATTAGTTAATTCTTTAATTTTTACATTCAAAAAATATATTTTCCTATCACTAATTAATTTTTTAGGACAATCAAATTACAAAATAATATTTTCATATAAAAATTTGGCCATAGTCTTAGCATCATCATTTTTAATTGCAATTGCTTGTGCACATTTAGTGGCATAGTTAGTGGCAACCAAAATATAACATTTTCAACAGGAATAGTAGCTAGATTTATTGGACCTATAAAATCAATATCCCATTTTTCAAAAGATATTAATGCTAATAGGGGTATTAATGGCATAGCAAAAGTAGGAGTAGGGTGACCTATTCTTTGACAAGGATTATAACTTCTAGCATATCTATAAGTATCCTTGAATAATGTGGGCTACCAATAGCATGCTAATAAAACCTTTTGAGCTATGGTGTTGTTAGTAAAATGGCCATCGCAAGCATCTGAGTGGCAACCTTCCAAAATCAATTGGATTTCATTTTTATAAATGCATCTTTTTAAAACTCTATGGTATCCCTGCTTACATAAACTATTGGCTATCATTGTATAAGAAACTCTTTTGTGAACAATAGCCTTGATCTGCATATTTTGGCTGGAGAATATGAAATTTTTTTGCATTGACTGGAAACGATTGGATATTCAAGTACTAAAGAATTTCTGCATATTTTGGCTAGATCACATCAACCTCAAATAATTGGGCATTTGAAAAATTATCATCAATTGGTAATAGATTAGTTATATCAAAGGATTTCAATTAGGACAGATAATTAATATTACCATGAGACTTTCCAAGATGTACCACAACTACAAACTTAAATTCCTACAATAATAATATCCACCTTGTTAATCGACCACTCAAATCAAGTTTATTTATTAAAGATTTTAATGCATCATGATCTATGTAGAATATGAATTTATAATCCAATAGGTAATGGTAAATTTTTTGTACAATAAATATCATCCCTAAGGCCTCCCTTTTAATAGTGGTATAATTCTTTTCAACTGCTATCAATTGACGACTTGCAAAATAAATTCGATGATCCATATTGGTGGCATCTTTTTAATTCAACACACAACCAATTGCCACATTTAAAGCATCTATATATACATGGAATGATTTATTCCAATTGAGGAGGATCAATATAGGGGCTGAAGATAGTTTATCTTTTAGAACTAAAAAAGCCTGTTTATAATCGATATCTCATATTAAACTTGCTCCCGCCTCTAATTTTTTTAACAATTTAGTCAATACGAATAATTAGAATAAATAAAATCATAATTGAATATTTTTCCATTTTTCTTAGATACAATTATAATTGGATTTTTCTTAGGTACAATTTATAATTGGAATAAATAAAATCAATTTCAAGTAATTTTTCAATTTCTTTCTTTATTAATAGAAAATATTTTGGATTAAGATGGCATTATCTTTGTCTAATAGATTTATTATTTGGTTCTAAATTAATATGATGTTCATATACCTCAGAGGAAATCCCTTTTAAATCTTTATAGGTCCAAGCAAAAGATACTATATGTTTAGAAAAAAATCTCTGCCATGCTATCTTTTCTTGCCTAGACAATTGCTGACTAATCTTAATAATCTTAAACTCATCTCCTATCTTACCAATGGATAGGTCGCAGTACCGTTGTTGTGGTAGAGAGAATTTGCCTCAAGAAAAGGTTGGGCTTCTGGATGCAACTAAATACTCAACCAAGATCCAAAATAATAAAATCCTCAAATTTATATAAAAGTCTTTATTTTAGAGCTATTACACCCAATACATAAGTTTTATTTCACAAAAAAACTCAAACTATAACAAAATACTCTAAACCCTCATTCACCCGTAGGAGGGGAATTTTTTCCGAACTTCATTAACCTATAACTCTTAATCTAATTGTTCAAATCCACTAAAATTTCACATGAAATACTGATGTGTTTTTAACAACTAGCACAATAAGTTTCAATTGTTGATTGTTTATCGATCTTTAGATATTGTAAAAATCCTAACAGTAATTTCAAACCCTTATTTATAAATACCCGTGTACTAAATTCTTCATATCTCAAAAATTTAATGTCCAAATGCTATAAAACTTTGATGTATAGCTTTTTAGCACAAAGATTCACCTTCTTAGAAATTTTTAGACAAAAATTCATCTAGAAACTCAAGATATGGCAAAATCCATCACTATGAACAAAACGACCTACTTATTGCCTTGGAATTCAATTTGCTGTCTTTGACTCCCAATAACTTCTTCTTTAAGACTCTAAATGTAGTAATTTTTCCTTATTAGATGTAGATCTTGAAACCCCCTCTCCAACCGCACCTTTTGATCTCTAAAAGCTTCTGTATAACTCCTCTAATCCTCAAAAGTGTGACAGTAGGTACAAATTGCACTCCTTAACTTCAAGTACCTACTTCTTTCTCATAAAAATTCCAAATCTTTTAATTTTTATACCAGAATTGTAGTTCAAAAAACAAGCTTTCTAACCCTAGTCTTTGATTTTCGAATTCCCTCCTTGAAATTGCCAAAACCCTTCTTAAGGTTGCAAGCAACCTCCTCAAAGTCCATTGGGCGTGGTATTCAACCAATAGGGATGAAGTTTTCTATTCCTTGCCTTCATCCAACCATGCCTTGATTTCATCCCTCTCGATCAGTCTCCTACTAGTTTAAAATTTCATCCTTAGACTCCTACCTTCTCTCAAGGCTTCATACTAAACATTTAGATCTATGTAATTTAAATCCCATAACCAAACTAAGTAAAAATCTAAAATAAATTTTCTTACACCAATTCCTTTTATTTTACTTTATTAATCATTCTAATATATATTTAAATCTATAAATATATTATATATTTAAAGTAGATTTTACATACTATAAATAATTATAGTACAACACCGTCCTTCAAGGACATGCTAAGCAACCGGTGTTGTATGGTGTGAACTTCTATATGGGAATATATTGGGTACCTGGCTATAGAGAGTTTATTTCAAACTTATTGGCTAAACTCCAATAAGTAATTTTTCCTTAAAAAAAAGGACAAATAATATAATAATACTATAAAAAAAAAGTTATATAGATAAACCCTCTTGTATTTAAGTAGGTTTTTATAAAAAAAGTTCAACATTCCACAAAAATCCTTCAAAACTTTATTCATCCACAAGAACTTATTTCTTACTAATCTTTAGAGTCCAATAATTCTTGATCTAACTATTTAATTTCTATAAAACTTTCTTCAAAGTGTAGATAATTTTCTTAAATTTTTTTATAAAAAAGAATTAACTATAAATTCATTTTTGATCATCCAATATCTCAAAAGTCGTAGCTGGTGCTTAAAACTCTAGCTCACAGATACCCAAGCACTATTTTCCTTATAACTTATATATCCAAAATTTTAATGCCACGAAAATTTTACACATAGTCTTGTGATATAAACATATACACTTTTAGAAATTTTGAGCTAGAAATCCATCAAATTGCCTAAAATATAGCTCAAAATATAACCACTAGTTAAGCGGGGTCACTTACTATCCTTAGCTTACAAGTATTGACTTTAACTTCTAATATCTCCTTCATCCCGGCTTGAATTTCATCAAGTCATGAATAGAAAGTATAGCTAAGAAAGTTTTCTTTCCAACCGTAGTCAACGATTCTCTATTGCTTTCTATATTCGTAAGTTATGTCTAAAAGAGTGAAAGTAGGTAGAATTTCAACACCCTAACTTTGAGCGCCTATATCTCTTTCATAAAAAGTCCAAATCATGCAAGATTTGCACCAAAATCATATTTAAACTTCCAAATTTATTGACATTAGCCTTTAATATTTAACTACCTTCAAAAAAAAACCCTAATCCCTTATAAAATCTTTGGCAGCTTCCTTAATGCCCATTGGGCATGATTTTTGGCCAATAGGAATAGAGACTTCTATCATCCATCTCTATTCATCCACATAGATGGCCTAACTACCCCCTTTCACACTAAAAATTCCTTCTGAATCCCTTTTTTTTTTTATAAGATTTACATAACATGTGTTCTAAACATCAAATAAAAGAAGCAAACAAGATCTTAAGGATCACCAATGTCTAGCAAAAATGATTTAAGATATATAAAAGTTATTATCAATATAAAATCAATCTCAAAAGTCACTACCAAAAATAAAATAAGTTTGTATAAATCTCAATAATAATATTTTTAGATAGATTCTTTTTAAATTAACATCCTAATCACATTGTATAACTAATAAAATCTATTAGTATGGCTTTCACTTATTTGTATAGTAAATTATACATTAAATATATATGTACAATTTTTCATATGATAGCCAAATTACAACACGACATCGGGATAGATTCCATTGGTTAGGAATGTCAATTTTATTGTCACCCATAAGATCATTCAGCTCATTCTCACTATGGATATACTGAACAATATAGACGACCTTATCTGCCATCCATATAGAAATGCTCTTATTGCTACTATCATCTTCCAAACATAAAATTATATATTTTCTAAGCCTTGCTTTTTTATAGGTCAATTTTAGATTTTTATTTACATGCTTACAATCAAATTTATCATGTATTCAATTGGCTTTAATATCTTCTAAATCAGAATTATAAGTTTTGTTGTCTAATACCTCAAAAGAATATCATTGAATTTTTCCATTATATCTTTTGGGATACATATCCAACTTCACTTTCTTACTATCTTTACCAATTGTTAATAAGCCTCTTTTTTAATCATCCTTGGCATGCATTTAGTAAAGCCAAGGCTGATCCAATAGAATTGGATATGCGACATGAGGTGTGTTGGATTTAAATACAATATAATCTATAAAATATTTCATACCAGCTATAGTTGTTAAAACTTTAGACAAAACTCCCAATGGCCTCACTCTACTTTGATCAGCCATCTTGAGAATCAATTGGATTTTCTATAAGCCCTTCAAATTTAAATCTGCCATGGTATTGGCATCCATTAAATTTATACTAGATCCACCATCTATTTGGATCCCTTTAATTAATAGACCTTCTATTTGAACATCCATTGTAGGAGCTCTAGGGTCTAGACTAAGAAATACTTCATTTATTACTGACTTGTATCTTGTCTTGATCAGGGTCAATTGTAATAAGCCATGGCATTGTGGAACAATATTCAACAATTGCTTAAGGGTAATATTAGCTTTAATCTTTTTCAACTCCTCCAATAAATCATAAGATACAATATCTTATGTTATTTCCATAGTTTTTAATTTTTTCATTTATCTTCTTTGAATCAAATGGAGCTGATTATCCATTGGTTCTGGATGTATCATATTGTCACGTATCTAATTTATTTTCTGAGTGCCAATAGGATCCAACAATTCCGCACCAATTAGTACTATTGTAGGATTCTTTGTAAATATGATTGGTTGACCTTTAATTATATTAGGGATTGTATTATTCCCAATTTTATTTTTTTCACTCTTGATTTGATTTATAGATGTAGTAGGCACTGCTAACATAGCTACCAATGGATTGAAAAATTCCACCAAGTATTTTGACAAATCTATATATGCAAAAGTAGCACTACCAATAGATTCTTTATTAATCACCACATGATCTGGAGGATTTCCATCTATTGGATATTCTATAGTAGATCTATTGGTTATCTCTTTACAATTAATTATTAATTCTACTTTATCAGGTTCAATTGGTTGTACACCTTTTGGCCATTGCTTGGCCAATATATTACGGGTGCTAACACCTGCAACTTGATGCACCATACTCAAAGATTATACCAATGGGTCTGACCTATTGTTTTTATTCTCATAAGCACCTACTTTGTTTATAGACCTATTGTTATTCTGATTACTCCCATTGCTACTACTTAGCATCACATAATCATCAAGCAATTGGATTAATTTTGTACTATTATCCTTTACATTTCTTCCATTAATAATATTCTTGGATCCATTCCTCCTAGGGCTATTACGCTTTTCAATCGTATGGCCTTGTTGTTTGCAATTGCCACAAGTAGGTATATAAGGGACCTTAATCTTGGCATTTGGGTAATTAGACCGAATATGACCTCTTTGATTACAATTATAATACACCACAGTATTGTTCATCCAATTGAGATTTCTTCTCCTATAGGTAAGACCACTCTAATTAGTATTGCCATAAGATATTTGCTTCCATCCTTGCAATTGGAGATTTGGATTTTTAGACATAAATTGGTTAGGATTATTATTATAGCCTCCGTTATTAAAATTATTTGCAGAAAAATTAGGATTTAGATTCGTAGGGATTACAAAATTATCACTATTGTAATTTTGATTGAATTGTGATGTCATGTTGTTATTATTTCAATTATTTTCCATGTAAGTGTTTCCTCTTCCATTGTTTGAATAATTATGGTTGTCTTCTACCTGAAACACTGGTTTTTTTTAATCTGTGTTTTATTATATCCATCTTCAACCAATCGGTTACATACATCAATGTCATGACTACTTCAACAATAGCAACATTTAGAGGGCACACCTTATGAAAAGGGATAATTTCTTTGTAATGGCCTTGCCCTTATAATTAATACACCAAATATTAGCCTTGTCCAATTGGGACCCTTCAATAGGTATATAAGATCAAGCTCTATTGACTTTTAACTCATTCATCAATATGGTCAATTCACTTATCACATCTATAGTATTCTCAGCTGCTCTACCTATTGGTTGATTGAGAATACTTGGTATTACTATTGGAATCTTAAGTAGAAGAGTCAAATATTGTGGCACCCCATAATTAAAAGAGGGATTATCATAGATCCTCTACGATATTGGATGTATCACTTCTGATTGTATTGGAACCACTTTGTTATAAGACACCAATGTAGGATAATGGCTACTAAAATTTTTTGGATTACTCTAGATATTTTCATCTAGTTTTGCCCTATTATAAGTTACAAATAATATTAGAGAAGATATTTCTTTGACATAGCCTTTAAATTTAAAAAGAACTAATCCTTGTATAAAAATTCCTATTTTCATACAAAAATTTCTATTTTCATCATTGAAACTATATCCTATAGGTACTCTCAAAATTAAATCTTCCATTCTATTATAATAACTATTAATTGTTTCATTGGTGTTTATTTATAATTCATGTAGAAATTCATTCAATCTTTTCATATACCCCATTGGCCTAAAATGTGCCACAAAGGCATTCCTTAATGCAACCCAATCAACAAAATGGCCTCTTGGTTGCCTCAAAAACCATTGTTTGGTATGATCTTTAAGAGTGGTAGAAAATATTTCATACCAATGGCTCTCAGTCTTAGTATTATTGGCATTTCAATTAATTAAAAATTCATTTATATATCTATTGGAATTGTTATCAATATGGCCATGAAATTTAAGTAAGAATACCAAGAACGTGGATCTATCCTCTGGAAGACCAACCCTCATAACTACAAGCAATAGTGGCTGAGCTGCCATGCTCATGATTGGAATTTGTTTATTAATATTTAAAAGGATATTAATTCTAATACCCTATTGATTGGCCCTAATTAATATAGAAGTATTCACCAATTGCTTCTTAGGATTACTATTGATCATATCAAAAGTTATATTTCTATTGCTTAATTCCTTCAGCCACTCTTATTCACTCACTGATTTGTGAGTATTAGGCAATAATTCTATTTTTTGATTTTTTATTAATTAACCTCTCTTAGTTTCACTGAATCTTTCATACAATTAGTTGACATGTCACCATTCAATGGATACTTCTTCCAATTAATCACTTTTGCTTACTTCTTCTTCACTATCGCTTATCAGATTCATAATAGATTCTTTTTCACCTATCTCACTTCCTTCTTCTACAAATCTTCCATAATCCTCATCAATTTTTTCACTCAAGACTACCATTAGGATTTTTTTACTAATTGATGAAATTAGAAATTGATTTCTTTTAGCAAACAATTATACTAAGTGTTAAAGACAAGAACTCAATGAAAACAAATAAACTTATGAAACTTCTATTAAGAAGAATAACAAAATAGAAGTAAAAAAATATGTATATTAAAAAATATAAGAATGGCTACTGCCACAAGACAAGAAAATTATAGACTCTTACATCTAGACTATAAGCAAGAAAAGAGTTGACAAGAGTGAAGAAGGCTTCATTCTTGCCTCTATAAATATTATCTAATTAAGAGCTACGTGGCGATAGTCTATAGGACCTCCTACACGTGTCTAATGTGTAAAACATGTATCAAACTTGCACGACAAGTTTCTCACATGTACGCCACATACTTAGCATATTCTATTAGCTACCAACATGTGTAATACATGGCTAGCTTGTTCCATAAGCTACCAATATGTGCGCCATGTGGCTAGCTTGTTGACCAAGTTTCTAACCTATCAATCACCTATAGACATGTATAAAGGTGATTCCGCATCTATAAAGCTTCTAGGAAGCTGTTCTATCAGATATTATCAAATCAATTTATTTTATGTACTTCTATTGGTTTATATTAATTAGATAATTATTAGAGTAAATCTTATGTCCATGACATTATTCCCCCTTCTAGAGACGAGTTCCACGAGGAGCGGTGATTACATGTTGAAGAAGTCCAGGATATGTCGAATTATACTTGCTACATACTTTGATCTTTGTTTCTTTTGAAGGTAGTTGATAGGTCCTTTCAGCCAATGATAATGTCTCATACCACGGTGTCATATGACGTGGCCTTCTATCTGAGAATACACTGGGTACCTGGCTGTGGAGAGTTTATTTGAAATTTGATGGCAAAATCCAATAGGTTATTTGTCTTCAATAAAAAAGACAAATAATACAAAAATCTCACAAAAGAGAAGTTATATATATAAACCCTCTTGTATTCAAGTAAGTTTGTACAAAAAGGGTTCAAATTTCCACAAAAACTCTTCAAAACTTTATTCACCCGCAAGGACCTATTTCTTGCTAAATTTTAGAGTCCAATAACTCTTGATCCAACTATTCAATTTCTATAAAATTTAGTTCAAACTGTAGATAATTTTCTTAAGTTTTATTACAAGAAATAATTAACCATAAATTCGTTTCCAATCGTCTCATATCTCAAAACCCCTAGCAGGTGCTTAAAACCCTAGCTCAGAGACACTTAAGCACTATTTTCCTTATATCTCACAAACCAAAAATCCTAATGCCACAAAATTTTTTCACATAGTCTTGTGACATAAACATATACACTTCTGAAAATTTTGAGCCAAAAATCTATGAAATTTCTTAAGTTATAGCTCAAAATGTAACCACTATGTAAGCGGGTCACTTACTGCCCTTAAGTTTGTAAGCACTGACTTCAACTCTCAATATTTCCTTCACTCTAGCTTGGATTTTATCAAGCTGTATATAGAAAGTTTAGCCGTAAAAGTGCTCTCTCCAAATTCAGTCGCTGATTCTTGATTGCTCTCTGTATGTGCGATTTATATCCAAAAGAGTGACATTAGGTCCAAAATCAACTTCTTAACTTTGGGCGCCTATAACTTCTTCATAAATAGTGCAAATCACACAAAATTTGCACCTAAACCAGATCCAAAAACCTAAATCTTATGATCCTAGCTTCTAATGTTCGACTTCCCTCGAAAAAAAACCCTAATTCCTAATAAACCCTCGGAAAGCCTCCTTGAAGCCTATTGGGCATGATTTTTGGCCAATTAAAATAGAGATTTCTATCATCCACCTCTATTCACCCACATGGATAGCCAAACTACCCTTTTTATACTAAAAACCCTTTTCTAACCCTTCTTCTTATAAGATTTACATACTTGGTGCTTTAAGCATCAAATAAAAGAAGTAAATAAGATCTTAAGGATCACCAATGTCTAACATAGGTGACTTAAGATATATACAAGTTACTATCAATATAAAGTTAACTTCAAAAGTCACTACTAAAAAAAAATAAGGTTGTATAAATCTTAATAATAATCCTTTTAATAGATCCTTTCTAAACTAGCAACCTAATCACATCTTATAACCAATAAAATCTACTGATATGACTTTTATTTAGCTAAGTAGTAAATTATACATTAAATATACATATACAATTTTTTTTACATAGTAGCCAAACCACAACACAACAACGGGAAGAGGACCACCCTATTATTTGATCATTGTTGAGGCCTTCATAACTCTCTTTAAAGAAAACATTAGGAACACCATTAGGAGTAGTTCCTACCTCTAAAAGTATCACCAAACATTGGGAGTCTCTTCCAAGGTCGTGATATCAAACATGTTGTATTTCGCCATCAATCCAAGGAAGGACATGTCGTTCTTGACGATCTTCATTTCTATTCCATCGTCTTGAAGGTTGTGATAGTCATAATGTCTCATCTGATAAATCAGCAAATGATGGCTCTTGAGCTGAATTTGCTGGTTGTTGATCTTCCATCTCTTTAACACAAACAAATCTAAGGAAATAACAAATAATGATACAAGGTAGGATGAAACCTCTATAGAACCTACTTTACTTTATAGCAAAGATTTTCTTGATTTTTTTATCTTAATTTTGACGAATATCGTCGATAAAATATATTGACTTTTATTGATGTATTTGCTAGACTCTTTGATGGCTCCCATGTATGTTCACTAATATCATATCCGCGCTAATGCATAAGATATTCTAGTCGATTTCAGTGCCACCTTGAATCTAAAATCTCTTCAATCTCGAATTCTTCATCGTTGTCCACTTCTATAGGAGGCGGTGGCATTTGTCTTCTTCCTTGTATATCCACTATCTTGTATGGCTCGAGTAGTGACACGTGGAATACAAGATGGATCTTTATGGACTTTGGTAGGTGTAATCAATATGCAATTAGATTGATATGTTCAAGAATAGGAAAAGGTCTAAGCCTACAATAGTCCAACTTATCACAAGGTGTTACGGACACAAAATACAAACTAGAAATCTAAATAAGAAGTTCACGAAGAATTGGAAAGAACTAAATTAATGCAGATGAGTACAAGGCCAACACCAGAGAAGTGAGCTAAAGCTCCAAGAGATGTGTTGTCGAGACTGAAGAACCCTTCAGCCACGACTCCTATATATACTATCAGATAGGAAACTTCTCAAGCTACTTCTGCTAAACTAGGAAGCTTCTCAAGCGACTTCTATTTAACTCGGAAGCTTCTCAAGCAACTTCCTAGAATCTAGTAGAATATTCTAGGAATATTCTAAGAATCTTCTAGAACCTTCTAAAGGAATCTTTAGAAAATCTTCTAGGAATCTTTATAGAATATTCTAAGGAATCTTTAAGAAATATTCTAGAGGGTTCCAAAGACTTGCTTCTAGAATGTTCTAGAAGCTTGTCTCTAGAAGGTTCTAAGGACTATGTGCCTAACATTACCCTCTCCTTTAGCTTTGAGGTCTCCGAGAAGCAATGTTGTTTGTCGATTAGAACAATCGCAAGAAAATAAAGATCTGTCGCATAACGTCTGCAATAAACTCCAATTGCTGTTCGTGAAGCAAGTGGTTCAACGGCCCATGAAGCCAACGGTAGTGGCCCACGCCTTCCACTTCTGACCAAGCATGAACTTCCGTGTCCTCATTGTGAAATTGTCCTGCAAACACACCTTCTGGCTGACCATCGTAAGCAGGCTCGATCTCAAATACTATCACCAACGATCGGTTACTCGGTATCCTCCGTCGTTGTCGTGGTGCAGGCGGTTCTTCATCTCGAGGTCGCCTTCGTGAGCTAGTCGGTTGAGATAACACGACTGGCATGCTATCCATGTCGGGAAATCAAACTCTGGCTACTAGAAAAAGTTCTCTATCTTGGAAAAAATAACTTATCAACTGTGAATTTTGGTGGTGCTCTCCCCTCTTTTATGTTCTCGGATGAATAAGCTTCAAGAAGAAGTTATCATTGAACTAGCTTAGGTTTATGAGGATATCGTCGATGAAACTCTTGTACCTTTTGTGGCGCATTGGCAAGATTTTCGGCTGGCTCCCACGTTCGTTCATTAATGTCGTAGCCGCACCAATGAACATGATACTCCAACTTGTCCCACCTTCGCCGTGAATCCAGCACCTTTTCGACCTCGTATTCCTCGTGGTTCTTAATTTCAATGCTAGGTGGCGGATGTTGTGTTCTTCCAGGAAAGGATGACTCTCGATAAGATTCCAACAAAGAAACATGAAAGACAGGGTGTACCTTCATAGCAGCTGGTAGCTCCAGACGATATGCCACTGGATTGATTTACCTCTGGATGACAAATGGTCCCAATCTTCGGTAGTCCAACTTATCACAAGGCCTTGTCGTGTTAATATTTCATCGAAGTAACCATACTTTATCTCTAACCTTGAAAGCAGGTGCCTCATTCCGAGATCTATCTGCGGTCGCCTTGTAGGACTCTTGTGCAGCTTGCAATTGAAGTCTCAACGTGGCTTGAAGTTCCGATAACCGCTTTGCAATT
>JAWRVF010002078.1:0-22816 GCA_036785485.1 Physcomitrellopsis africana
TACATCAAATAATACATATTTCATAGTGGATGTTCAGTCATTTGTATCTCTAGCATAATTTGTATTATAATATCCTTGTAAATAAGCATTTTATTTCTAATGCATAATATTTGGTCAAATTTGTTTCTAAAATATCTTCAGCTTCTCTTTACCATTGCCTAATGCATAGGGCCAATCTTCAATATGTATTAGTGGATATATAATATTTATTGCATATGTAAAGTCAATTTGTATATCTATCATTATATATGAGAATAAAATTATTATTGTTGTGTACAAAAATCCTTCCATTTCATCTTCAAATTCAATAAAATCTTCTTTTTAAAAACTTTTTGAACTTCAAGCTAGCTTCAATTGAAGTATTGATAAGTTAATTTTTTTATAATTTAAAAGTTAAGCAATTCTTAAATATATTTTTTGATGACATTTCAGATTGTTTGGATTGACATAAGATTATTAATAATATTGTTAAGATTTTTGGCAACCTCAACAATATTTTCAATCTTTTCAATGTTAATTTGGCTAATGATTATTCTTTTATCTATTGTAATGAGTTTCTTTGGCTTGCCTTCTTTACGATTCTTCTTATTGAGAGTGAGATTTTTTTTTTGTTAGCTTTGAAATAGTAGTTTTTTTGCAACTAAGTTCAAAAGTAATCTGGCCATAGGATTTTTGTAAATAAAGAAGAATAGAGGTGATATTATCTTGGAAAGAGCAAAGAATAGGTCTCATAGTTGTTCAAAGAATTATCAAAGATATAAGAATTTGACAAAGAAGTTTATCAAGATCAAAGACAAAGAATGAGATTGATAGCAAAAGTGGTTCCAAATACTCCTACTTATACTATAATGAAGGTTTCAAAAGTCTATAGTACTTTCTATAGAAGATTCTAAAAATCTATTGAAATTTTTAGAAGTCTAAAGAAGCTTTTAGAAGCCTATAGAATTTTTTAGAAGCCTATAGAAGATTCTATAAGTATCTAAAAGATTCTTATAAATTACAGAAGATTCTAAAAGGTCTTAGAATGTAGTAATTTGTTATATGTTAGTGACAAGAAATGTGATTGGAGATGGTGCTTTTATAGTTGCTGATAAATTTATTAATGATATTATTAGATTAGTAATAATACTTTCATAGTATACTTGATGATGACAAAATGATGTAATATTGAATAATTGATAGAAACAAGTAATTAGATACCACACTCAAAAAATTATTTTAATACTACTTTAAATTGGATTAGTTATAGTTTTATAGTTACTTAATGGATTCTTTTGAATATAAGCACATTTAGTAGTTATAAAAGAGTGTTTTATTTATTGAATTAACCACATGTTATAATTTATTACAATTTATTTATAATATATTATTCTTTCTAAAATATGTCAACATTAAAATAATTTTTTGAATCACTATATGTATCATTATTCATAAAAATAATAAAATAATAATTTTTGTATAGATAATTCTTTTATCTTTCTAATGACATAAAAAAAATATAATTTTAAATTATTATGAACAAGATTTGAAAGTTTAAAGATAAAAAAATAAAAAAATAAAAAATAAAATAAATGGATTTTACTTCAAGGATAACTTGTTTAAGAAGTCAAAGATTTGAGCCTCACTAAGGTTTATAAGTAGTATTGTAGGATATCTTATAGGAGCTACAAGATCTTAGTCTTATCTTCCTACCTATATCCAAGGTATTACAGTCCTTATAAAATATATGCACCTTGCTTCTTATAATTACTACTCTAATTATTGGTCACTATGATTTTTACTCATAAAATATGTTTTGTTACAATTTTGACTTCATCATGATATTTAAAAACATCCAAAAAGCATAAGATGTTCTTAGAAGGTCCAATAGGACATAAAGCCTCATAATATAAATAAGAGGCAAGACTAAGGAGCACATTAGTCTTGCCAACATAAGTCTTGGAGGAATCCAAAGTATTGCCTTGTTCTTGATATTAATCCAATTTCTTATTCTTGATTTAGTTCTTGTTCTTGTCCATTTAGTTCTTTGATTTTTAAGTTATTTTGGTTCTGAATTCTTTTCTTTAATTCTTGGCTAACCTACTATCTTCCATCCCTAACAGATTTTAGTGTACAAATTATAGACAAGTGAACCACACGACACAATTTTGTCTATAATTCCTACAATAATAACTTAAGAAAAAAAACCAATCCCAACTGTATAAGCCTCTTTATCAATTGAAACAAGTAGGTTCTAATTTTCCTTCAATCCAAAAAAATAATATAATACCTTGTCCTGCTTGTCAAAAGCTACATCAAATAAGTCAATGTTAGATTGAAAATAGAGTTGTATGCTCTAATTGTAGAGATTCTCATCTTATGGATTATTGTAGAAGATCCAATCAAGTTATTCCTTCAACTTTTTTTTCAAGAGATTATAGTAACTAAGTCAAAGAAAATATGCAAGGAGTTAGATTTGCAGATCCCATTATTACAAAAATTCCATCAAATATGTATTATGATCCTTCAAGCAATGGTCAAAATCATCACCCTGTCATAATAGTTTAAACCAATCATGGGACATTGCAAGGATCTGTAGCATATATCCAAAATCAAAACCAAAACCAACACCTACAAACTTCTCAAGATATTAAATATATAGTAGTTGAACTTGATGTATCTTCTACATCAAATTTACCATCTCTTCAATCCCACTTGGTGCAACTAGACAACAAGGAGATCTTCAAGGACAATGCATATTTATTTTCTTTGGTTGTATTTAGAAGTATGAATGCCAAAAAACCAATAGATTTAGCACAACTTGAAGAAGATGAGGTATCTATAGATACTTCAAAAGAATCATCCAAATTTATAGAATTGTCAAAAATTACTCAAGAAGTAGCTAAAAAATTACAAGACAAATAAGCTTTTTTTGTAGTTGAACGTGATGAAGAAGAATACCAATTTGTAGGCAAAGAAGAACCTTGGACTTCTAGCACCTTTTTCAAACAACTAACAATTAATAGAACCTTGAATCGTATAAAACCTTATGATGTTTGGTAAGATCTTTATAAAGCTAGAGCCAACATTTTTTTTGAAGAATTGATTCAAGTAGCACTAAATATCAAAAAAGATCTCAAGAAAGGAATAATATTATAAAAAAATTAAGAACATAGAAGGAATAGCTTGAATTGAAGTTGATGATCTAGAAGAAAATATCACCTTGGGAGAAGAGAATGACAATAGAGAATTCAGACCTGTTGAGATAGATGTAGAAATTATAGATGAAATAATTTTTAAGGTCATAGTAGATAATGGAAGTAGCATCAATATTATGTCTGAATCCACTATGAACAAATTGGGATTAAAAATCACTCACAAGGCAGTTATGAAGGTCAAATTAGCTGATCAAAGACCTTCTAAACCTCTAGGTCAAATCCATGACCTTCGTATGCAAGCAAAGGTGCAGATTATGTGATATCATTTTATGTGATACGTTTATATGAAGAAGCGGATAATTATCCTGTCTTGTTAGGAAGAGGATGGTTGAGGTAATCTAAAGGAATAACAAATTGGGGGGCTTTTAAGCCTTATTTTATTTTTGGACCTTTAGATAATCATACAGCAACTATTATATCTAGTTACTTTAGATTCCAAATCTTGATTCCATTAGAAAAAATACCAACATCTAAAGAAGCCAAACAAAGTAGTTTTATCCAATCCAATTCAACATCAATTATAGCACCAATAAAATGTATTGGTCCTAGATTATATGAATATGAAGATGAAGGTGATTTTTCCAAATGGTTAGAAAAAATCCTTATGAAGAAGAAGACATTCATATTCGATTTGTAGAATTTCAAGCCTCATCCTTATGTATTATTATTAATAAAAGATTGGATGCTTCTAAATTTTTGGAAGAATGATTAGAGCATTTAAAAAAAAATACTTAGTGGGAGTCAAAGATTTGCAATCCAACACATAAGAACTACTCAAAGGAGAGGAAAGGAGATCTTTGATAAAAAAATTAAAAAAACGGTTGCTTACTCCACGGATGTGGATGATGGTTTAAGATGCTAAAAAATTAGATTTTTCAGCTAAGTTTGATGCACTTTGGACAAGACCATATATTATTAAAGATGTCTTTGATAATAACTCAAATGAACTTAAAATGTTAGATGGAGAAGACTTTCCTACACAAACTAATGGAAGTTGTTGTAAAGAATACAAGGTATAAACATTGGTTAAAACACCAATGTACCTTGTCATTTAGATAGTAATTTTAAGTCCAATCTTAAAAGAATATAGGTATTGAGTTAGTAACTAAACAAGATATTACTATATATAGAACTATGTCAAGTTAAAAACAACCAATTGCCTTTTTGTTCTAGGTCAAAGTCTTAGTGTATTTTTTTCCTTAATTCTACTTCTTTTGATAGATTATAGTATCTAAGTTATAATTCTTCTATTATTTTCTTTATAAACCGTGTCAAAGGCAAGAATTGGATTTTTTCTATTCTTACAAATAGCCCCAGATGGTCACCATATGTGAGTTCTACCAATGGATCTTAATTAGTGGATTGATTAAAAATATAGTCTTAAATTATTTAGTTATACAAATATTGTGGTTAGAGAGTCTTTTTGATTATTTAATTATTTATTAGAATTTAGAAGTGTTTATAAATATAAAAATCTTATTAAAAGAAAAGTTACAAAAATGGAGTCTTAATAAGTTTTGGAGGCAATTCTTTTAGTTGGTGTAGTATTTTTACTTATTATTAAGTATTAAGAGTTATATTGAGACTAATATCTATTAGTCTAACTCTTATCTATTAGTCTTATTATTAAGTATTAAGAGTAAAAATTTTCCACTTAACTTTTTTATTATTTATCTTCTAACTTTGAATTATCATAACTTATTCATAGTAACTTAGATTTATATGTTTTTTATATTATTACAAAGATAAAAAAATTATCTACTTGAAAATATAATTTTTACTTTTTTCTTTTACTTTTTACTAGGTGAAAATCTAGTGAACAGATTGTAACTAGTTGTATAGTGTGCAATTACTTAATTACACATATTTTACTTCTTTTGTGTTGTTCTTCTCCTTCATTGTTGTTTATTGCTCTTTATACTTTATATCACAATTTATAAGCAACTCTTAATTGAAGCCACCTTATAATTTGGGTTGAAGATTGAATTTTATCATTATAATATCCTGTTATGATGGAGATGGAAAATGTGGAGATTTTTATAATTCCTAGGAGGGAGGTTATGCTTAGGGGTGTATATGTTATCAAAGAGAAGATTGGATGGAATATCACCAATAGAAGAAATTTCATGCCCTTGATCCTATACACCCCTTTCTTTATTATCATTAAACAAGGCAATCATTAATATTTTTTTTTCTTTTCTATTTTTATTGTGTCTTTCAAAGCCTTTATCATCATTGCTTCAAATATCATTTGTCTCTTTCTCTTTCTCTCATGAAATTCTTTCTTGGCTATACCAAAAAATCTATTTTAAAAAAAATTCAATTTTAGCATCTAAAATTCTCTCTTCAAGAATATCTTTCATATCAATAGAGGATTCAATACCAAAATTTAATTTAAAATTTAGATTTTTAGTCTTATCTCTTCTTGAGTTTTTTTTTTTATTTCTCTTCTTTCAATTTTTTCTAGGGAACGGGGTGTTTTCACCTAGATAGGATAAAAAGAGCCCTGATTCTATTAGAGTGGTAGTCTGCTTCTTTTGATTCTTATCTGCCAACCTTTGGCTATGTCTCTTATTATTGGACTCATCTATTTTCTTCTCTTCTACAACCCTGCTTCTTTTAATCTCAACTATAGCCTCCTGGATCTCTTTTTTTTTTTTTATTAACTTCTAAATAGGCTTTGATACTTTTTGTTCAACTAGATTATAGCTATGAGAATGGATACAAAGGTGTTGGATAATGGCTTATATTATGCAAGGATTAAGAATTATAATAGAAAGAAGTCAATATAATTTTTAATTATAATAATCAAGAATGAGAGAAACATGGAACAGTTAGAAGAGACTTCTTTGAAAATTAGTGATGACTTTTTGGACTTTTAAAAAATATTCTTGAGGATAGGAAGTCCAAAGGTATAGATAAGTCTTCTAATTTTATACTTTTTATTATAGATAGGTTTAAAAATGGATTTTTAGATTATATAAAATTTGAGATTTTGAAATTTTCAAGAATTAAAGATTTGGATTATAAATATTGAAGGTATATAAAAAAATATCTAAAAAAACTAAAAAAAGATGGATTTAATTTTAAGTAATGAATTTATTTTTAGAATAATTGATGAAGATAATTTAGAAGAAGATATAAATAATTTTTTAAAGAACTCAAAAGGCTTGGTATGTAGAGAAGGTTTGAATGAATGTG
Organism: Physcomitrellopsis africana; assembly: GCA_036785485.1. NCBI lineage: Eukaryota > Viridiplantae > Streptophyta > Bryopsida > Funariales > Funariaceae > Physcomitrellopsis > Physcomitrellopsis africana. The sequence goes on from JAWRVF010002078.1 coordinate 6,399, forward strand.
AAGGAATAATTATGGATTTGCATTTAAGAAAATTGTATGAGGTAGTTAAAAAATCTACTTTCAGGCTAAAGATAGTTAAAGATTATAGAATTGAATAAGGATTAATACCAAATATAAGATTGTAGCTAAGAAGGTTTACTTGATAATTATTGGATAAGTTGAAGATTGGAGGAAGTGAATTCCTGATTAAAAAAGAGAGAATGACGTTTTTCGAAATGATATCTAGACATGGTAAGGCTTTTGTTCTTATACCAAAAGAAATTGGTTATATTATTTCAAGTATAGTTGCATCTATGGTTATTTTTATGGTGCCTTATATACCATGGGATTTGAAACCAATCTTTGTACCAAGAGCTTTACTTTCAAAGTTGATAGATTTATTGAAAGAAAAGATGAAAATGGAGATTCTTGAACCATCTATTGCACCTTATTTCAATTGTTGGTTTATTATACATAAGAAGCGTGGAACATTAAGATTTATTTAAGATATGTAACTAGATAATAAAGTTACTATTAAGAATATGGATATTGGCCTAGTTGTAGATGAGGTAGCTGAGGTATTTGCAAGCCATTCTATCTATTCTATTAAAGATTTGTATTTAAGATATAACTAATTTCAATTAGTTAAAAAAAATAAGGATATTACAACAATAAAGATTCGATTGAGATTAGTATGCATGTATATTTACCACATGGTACTACTAACTCTGTGATATACATACAAAGTGCCATAAATCAGATTTTAAGGGATTATATTCCAAATAAGACCATTCTTTTTTTAGATGATATTTTGATTAAATGTGACAAGGTTGAAAATATAGATAAAAAATTAGATGAAGATGGATGCAAGGTATTTGTAAAGAAACACATTAATGATGTTAACTATATATTGACTAAATTTAAAGAGGTAAACCTAACTCTATTTTTTAAGAAATTAAATTTTGGAATTGATGAGATAATTGTGGTTGGACATTTGTGTGGTTGTTATAGGAGAAAATCTAATATAAAAAAAGTTGATGTAATTTCAAGTATGAAGCCATATAAGAATATAACTAAGGTAAGAAGATTTTTGGGAGTTTATAATTTTGATCATATTTGGATATCTCATTTTGGACACATAACAAAACCTTTATACAAGTTATTGAAAAAGAATAAAAGATCTTTTTGGAGACAAGATCAAAATAAAGCCATAGACGGATTGAAGGTGGTTTTGAAATTACCACTAGTATTGAGGTAGATAGATTATCAATGTAAGAGACCAATAATTGTGATTATAGATATAAGCCCGATAGCAATTGGATAGACTATTAGACAAGATGACAATGAAAGTAACAGATTTGCTATCAAATTTAGAGCCGGAGTTCTTATTAAGAGATAAAGAGCTTATCCTCAAGTTAAAAGAGAACTCTAGGATGCTATAATTGCCTTAAAGATAGAAAATAATTATTTGATTAGAAGAGATGTAATTTTGAAGTTAAATTGTTTATTTTTACTAGGTATGATTTCAAACTGTTTGACTCCTGATATTGCTATGTTGAGATAGATAATATATATGAAATCTATGAATCTTATTTTAATGTATATTTCTAGAAAAAAGAATTGTGTTATAGATATGTTGTCTAAAGCAAGATATTCTTATAAAGAAAAAATACTTGCTTATGATAAGGATGAAAGGATTGAAATGGATTATATATGTGTAATGGAAATAAAAGACCTTGCTGGTAAAATCTTATCATTTAATATGGATTTGTATGAGAGCAAATTATAGAACATTGATTTATACTTGAGTACTTTAAAAAAAGAAGAAGGTTGGACTAAAAAATATTTTAAAGACATCAAACATCAAGCTTATAGATATATTTTGAAAGAAGTATTCTTATAGAAGAGGCCCAAAAGAATGGATAAAATTCTTCTAAGGATTATTGATGATGTTAGGACCAAGTATCAAATTTTAAGAGAATTTCATGATATATTATGGGCTAGACATATGAAAGTATAAGCTACTTTTATTAAGATTAAAGAAAGATATTGATAAAAAAGTATGTATAAAGATGTAAAAGAATTTATAAATTTCTATTTAGAATGTCAACTGCAGTCAAAGATTAGACACATAGATGGTTTGTGCCCTACTTATTCATCTAATATATAATTTCAATAGATATTAGACTTAGTTGTTATATCAATTGGAATATGGGATATGAAGTATTTGATTTTGGCACATGAAGAATTATCAAATTACGTAGAGGGAAGAATTTTAAAAAATAAGTGTACAAAATTAATTTGCAAGTTTATTTTAAAAGATATAGTGTATCATTATAGGAACATTAGAAGAATAAGGACAGATAATGGTGAACTAGATGTAGCAAGAGCTTATGAATTTTTTAAAAGATATAGGGTCCAATTGAAGCTGACTACAATCTATAATCTAGACGCTAATGGAAAGATTAAGTGAGGATATTTTCCAATTATTTAGGCTTTGATTAAGGTATACAGAGGTAAAGTCAAACTTTGGCCTAAATTACTACCATTTGCCTTATGAACAGACAAAATCACATATAGTTTTGTTACAGGATATATGCCAATAGAATTAATGATGGGATAGAAACCTATGATGCCAACTGAGGATAATGTGTCTAATTGGATGTTCTTAATTTGGAAGGATAACATTAATAGAAAAAAATTATTAGAACTTCAAATTAGACAATTGGAGAGACTACTTGAGAATTATCAAAAGACTATTGAAAAATTGAAGGATGCAAGGTTGTAGAATAAGAACAAGTTTGACAGAATATACAAGTGAAGACCAAATCCTATTTAGAGTGGTGATTCGGTACTTATATTTGATAATATATTAGATTATCAATATAGAGCCTTAAGAAATTTTTTCAGAAGATGGTTTGGATCATATGTGGTAATTGAAGTATTTGATAATGCAACCTATTCTTTAAGAAAACTAAATGGAATACTATTGAGGTCTAGAATTGTTAATAAATAGATTAAGCTATTCAAGAAAATAAATGAATAAATCTATATTAAAAATATCCAAAGATTAGAAGTTCAAAAATTAAATCAGGAGCTATTGATAGAAGAAGGTTTGGAAGAAAAAGAATCAAAAGCAAATAAAGATAAAAAGAATTAAGATCGTATATGTTAGAGGATGCACAAGTTTTAAGGAGGTGGATGTTGTGATGCACTTGCAGCAAGTGCATTAAAATTAAATAGGCCTATATAATAATTATAATATAAAAAAAATTAAAAAAAAAATTAATTCCAAAATTATAATATAAAAAAGATTAAAATAGAATTAATTCCAAAATTATAATATAAAAAAGATTAATATGGAACTAGTTCTAAAATTATAATATGAATAGAGATTAAAAAAAGATAGGATTAGATTATAGAATATTTTAAAAAATCCTTAAAAATCCTTTACTTATAAGTAGAATTCACATCCAATGTCTATAGACTTCATCTACATTCATCTAAAACCAATCGCCACTTGAGACCCTAAATCTAGCTGCCTGTCGAGATCCTAGCTGCCACTTAATCTCTAGTTGCCTTTTGACTATTAGAAACTTATTATGATTAAACTCTATATTGTAATAAACCAAGAAATTGCTTGTTGAATTTTAGCACAATATAAGTACAAGATCAAGGTGTTATGCACGAACAATGGAGGTGAATACATATCAAAGCATTTTGATGAGTATTTGAAGATTCAAGGTATTGCAAGACAAACCTCCACTCCTTACACTCCACAACAAAATGGAGTTGCTGAAAGAGCAAATCAAACCATTGTAGAGATGGCAAAGAGTATGCTTCATGCTCAAAACCTTGGGCATGAGTATTGGATGCAAGCAGTGGTAAATGCAGTGCACACAAGGAATAGATGTCCTTTTGACATAAATTGATAAAAGAATAAGTTACTAAGTAAAAGATATTACCTTAGAAAGATTGCTAATGGTCAAAGGATTATCTCTTAGTAAGTGGAATGGCCAACTTAAGAATTAGAATATGCTAAAGATATATTGAATATGCTAAAAAAATATTAGATATGTTAAAGGTATAATGGATATACTAAAAGAATATTAGATATACTAAAGGTATATTAGATATATTAAAGATATATTCTCAAAGAAGATAAGATGTTAAAGGATATATATGTTTAAGACAATTGTGAAAGACCTTGATAGTGTCTTTATGTGTTATTGAAGCTGTTTCATCAACCTTGTGCATTTCATTAAATAGTGAGTTGAAAGGGTAGAAGAATTTGATTGAGAGGTTCATAAGAGTGCATATACTAATTAAAAGCTTTAGAAGATCACTTGAGAATGCTTTGAGTGAGTAGTCACTCTTTTGTTCATAGGAGGATATTCTATATTTCTGCTAGTGCAAATTTATTTTTGATGATTTTTGATTACATAGAAACTTCTTTTCTCAATATTCTTTGCTACACTACTCCTAAGAGATGGCTTCTAGTGAGGGTGAAGATTTGAGAGTAATTGAGAAGTTTAGAGGTGACAATTTCTATCATTGGAAGGTAAAAATGGAGCTTTTGTTGGCATCTTTGGACCTTTGGGACATTGTAGATGAAAATGAAGACCCTCCATGCATAGATGCTATTAAAGAACTAGAAATTAGAAGCTACAACAATTAGCATCAGCAAGGTTGCACACAAAGAGAAGTGTGGAATGAGATAACTCTCACTTCCAACTTCTTTTACTTATAGATTGCTGTCCTAATAGACAACTTCCATTCACTCTCTCTTACATTCATCCAACCTACCATTAAGACATCCTTTTACAACTCACCTACCATCAAGACATCTCTTAGCATATTCTATATGCTCTTATCTATTCTCGAGGCTATTATCCTTGCGACTCATCCATAGGATAGTCCTTCCACATTCCAATAGTCAATCTTTTGACCATTAGTAACTTATTCTATTATTATCTATTTTCCTTAATACTCCCATTTTGCTATTGGTCAAAGGCTTTTAAATCGAATGCCTATATATTATATCATGCCTATCCTTCTCTAATACTTTAATCAACAAATATGTCTTCCATAGCATAATATGTCATATCAATCACTCCCATTTTAATCTTCTTCCTTATAAAGTAACATTGAATGGCCTTCAAAGCTGGTCTTAATTAAATTCCTTCCATTGTAATATGACTGGTTGGCATACATTCCTTCTGTATTGACAACCTTGTTATTATTGTTGTTTTTTTTTAGTAGTCCATGAAATGGCTCCCACTCTAATAAAGAACATTTAAACCATTATTGACCTTCTATTATTTGCATCTCAAATAAGATATTACTTATCTTTATAAACAAATGCATATAAATGTCTTCTTCTAACTTTCCATTCAAGTAAGCCATTTTCATCTCCATTTGATTCATCTCTGAGTCTTTGAATCAATTGAAGCTTGATTTGATGGAAGTTGAATCAATTTCCATATTTCATTATTTAAGAGAGATTTCTACTCTTCTTCAATGGCTTTTTCCACTTTACAGCATCTGTGGACTTCATTGCATCACATAATATCAATGAATCAGAAAAAAGTGCAATATTAGCATGTTCTTCACTTACTTGAGGAAAGATATGATTCTTCCACCATTCATCAAGTGATTTTTTTTCTTTTAAAGGATATCTTCTTTCATTTGAAGCTGAACATTCACCTTTTTTCATAACTTTCTTCTCTCTTATAACTTGTCTTTTCTCATTCAAAGGTATATATTTTTCATCATCATCATCATTATCATCATCATAATCCTTCATATCATCATTTTCTTCTATTTTGTTTTTATCAACTATTGAAGCTTTCATCTTTTCAATCTTATGTGGCTTTTCATATTCACTCATACCTCCACCATCTTTATTTTTTTTCATTGCTTGTTCCAACAATTGTAGAAGCATTCATCTTATCCATCTCCTTAAGCTCTTTTCTTTGATATACATCTCCACTATCTTTATTGTCTTTAGCTTCTTCTTTCCTTGCTGAATTTAAAGATGTGTCTACAAACACACCATTACTCCTACTTGGACACATCTCTAAGTGCTCACAAGCACTCTTATGTTCCAAAAACTCAACATCACAACTTTTGATGATTTTGTTGCTATCCAAGCACATAAGCCTATATACCTTGGTACCTTCACAGTATCCTAAGAACACACACTTTGTTTCTTTTGCATCAAGCTTAGACCTCATACAATTTGGTGTCTTTGCATATGCAATGCATCCAAAGGTTCTCAAATGTGAAATACAAGGTTGTCTCCCACTCCATGCTTCTTGAGGTGTCATTGATGCAAGAACACTTGTTGGACACCTGTTCCTCTTATATATTGCATTCACCACAACTTCCGCCTAAAATTCATAACCAAGATTTTGAGTATGAAGTATGCTCTTTGCCATCTCTACAATGCTTCTATCTTCCCTTTCAGCAATACCACATTGTGCAGTAGTTGTTTGTCTAGCAATTCCTTCATTCTTCAAATAAATATCAAATTTCTTAGACATATATTCACCACCATTGTCCATATGCAGCACCTTGATCTTGCATTCACTTTATTTTTCATCAAGTGCTTTAAACTCCTTGAACTTCCACAAGTACTCACTTTTGGCTTTAAGAATGTAGATCCAAGCCTTTCTTGAAAAATCATCAACAAAAGTGAGGAAATACCTTGCTCCTCCAATACTTGTGGTCTTCATAGGTCCACATACATGAGAATGGACAATCTCCAATAACTTTGTAGCACATATTGCTACACTACTTGGAAATGAAGCCCCTTGTTGTTTACCTTGTATGCATCCTTTACATTCAAGTTGTAATGTATTTTGGCTTATTTTACGAAGATCCAAACCTCTTACTATAGACTTGAGTTCTATCATGCTCTTCATATTCAAATGGCCAACGCGACAATGCCATGTATTCAACTTGACTTCATTTGATGCAGCCACCTCCACTCCATTAACCTTCTTACAATTGATATAATACAAGTATTCCTCTTTAGAGCCCTTAGCAATCATGTTTCCACTCAATGTTTTCACAAAACATCCATTCATGTTGAATTGAACCATAAAACCTCCTATCACAAGTTTACTCACTGAAAGTAGATTTTGCTTCATTTTGGGCACATGGAGAACTTCTTTGATTCTTATCCTATTGGTTTGTCCATTCACAACCATCTCCACCGTAATAGAGCCAATTCCAAGGGCTTCAAATGTGCTACTATCTCCCAAGACCACATTTGATACTGGAATAGTCTTATAAGTGTCAAATAAACACTTATAAGGTGACATATGCTTAGAACAACCTAAATCCACAATCCATCTTGCCATGGCATCCATAGAGGTTTTGTTTGTTGCCATGAATGTAAAATCTTCTCCTCCAAAGTTATCTTGCAACCTATTTGCATTCATCTTGTGCATATTTTTGCCTTTGTAACAATTTCGAGCAAAATGTCCTACTTTGCCACAATTGAAGCAAGTTTTGACATTACCTCGTTGATTTGAATAATTGCCCTTTCTTTGATATGAATAGAATACTGAGTCTTGACTTTGATGCTCCTTTTCTTTCTTTCTATGGTAGAAATTCGTTCTTCTAATTTTCTCAATTGCTCTTAAGCCTTGACCTTCACTTGAAGCCATATCTAAGAAAGAAATGTGTCAAAAAAAAGATCAAGAGAAGTAGTCCTAAAGCTCTCAAAATCAGCAACTAGGTGTTGCTGCCTTACAAATTCAAAATGACCTCTCTATGAATAAACTAGTGTTTTCACTCTCAAAACACTCTCAACTTCACTTCTAAGACTTCTCACAAATCCAATAAAGTATAAAAATGTCTCAAATCTGATTTGCCACTCTCATACCACTTTCATGCTCACAAACCACCTCTAAACTTCATAATCACTTTCAAACCTTCACCCTCATTAGAAGCCATCTTTAAGAAGTAGTGTATCAAAGAATATTGAGAAAAAAAGTTTCTATGTGATCAAAAATCACCAAAAACAAATTTGTATTAGCAGAAACTTAGAATATTCTTTTGTGAACTAAAGAGTGATTTCTCATTCAAAGCATTCTCAAGTGATCTTTTAAAGCTTCTAATTAGTATATGCACTCTTATGAACCTCTCAATCAAGTTCTTCAACTCTTTCAACTCACTATTTAATGAAATGCACAAGGTTAATGAAACAACTTCAATAACACATAAAGACACTATCAAGGTCTTTTACAATGGTCTTAAACTCACTATCCAAGGAGATAAGAACCCACAAAGCAATGTTAGAGATTTCTAAGCTTACAAATCAGAACCTCTTCTTACCATAACATAAGCTAAGATCATACAAACTCTAACATCAGCAAACACCATAAGACCTATTCCACACAACAACAAAGACTTCATAAAACTTCTACAACTCACAAGCAAATGTGAGTGGGCCCATAACCTATTAAAGAATTAGAAATTAGAAGCCATTACACTCAGCATCACCAAGGTTGCACACAAAGAGAAGTGTGGAATGAGATAACTCTCACTTCCAACTTCTTTTACTTATAGGTTGCTGTCCTAATAGACAACTTCCATTCATTCTCTCTTAAATTCATCCAATCTATCTTTAAGACATCGTTTTATAACTCACCTACCATCAAGACATCTGTTAGCATATTCTATATGCTCTTATCTATTCTTGAGGCTATTGTCCTTGTGACTCATCCATAGGATAGTCCTTCCACATTCCAACAGTCAATCTTTTGACCATTAGCAACTTATTCTATTATTATTTATTTTTCTTAACAAATGCAAGTATTAAAGATGAAGAAGAATCTTCTTTCGATGAGCAAACTTGTGTCAAATGGTTGTAAGGTTCAATTTGATATGAATGGATGTTTTGTGAAGACATTGGATGGAGAACATGTTTTAACGGGCTTTAGAGATGGCAACCTTTACATTCTCAATTGTAAGAAGGTGAATGGAGTTGAAATAACAGCATTTGCTGAATTTCTAAAAGATGAAGACAAGTTTGGAATTTGGCATCGACGCCTTAATCATTTGAATGCCAAAAGCATGAAGGAGCTCAATTCTATGGTAATTGGCTTAGATCTTGGTCAATCTTGCAACAATGCCATGACTCTAACTTGTGAAGGTTGTATTCAAAGCAAGCAACAAAGGGCCTCATTTCCAAGTAGAGTAGCAACACGAGCAAGCAAGTTGTTGGAGATTGTGCATTCAGATGTTTGTGGACCTATGAAGACACCATCAATTGGAGGAATAAGATACTTTGTCACATTTATTGATGATTTTTCAAGAAAGGTGTGGATTTTTATCCTTAAAGCCAAGAGTGAGTGTTTCTCAAGATTTAAGGAATTTAAGGCACATGTGGAAAAGCAATGTGAATGCAAGATCAAGGTATTACGCACAGACAATGGTGGTGAGTACTTGTCAAAATATTTTGATGAGTACTTGAAGATTCAAGGTATTGTAAGACAAACGTCTACTCCTTACACTCCACAACAAAATGGAGTTGCTGAAAGAGCAAATCGCACCATTGTGGAGATGGCAAGGAGTATGTTTCATGCTCAAAATCTTGGATATGAATTTTGGGCGGAAGCTGTGGTGAATGCAGTATACACAAGAAATAGGTGCACTACAAGTGCACTCACATCAATGACTCCACAAGAAGCTTGGAGTGGGAAGAAACCTTGTGTTTCACACATGAGGACATTTGGATGCATTGCTCATGCAAAAGTACCAGATTGTATGAGGTCCAAGCTTGAGGCAAAAGGTACAAAATGTGTATTCGTTGGATATTGTGAAGGTACAAAGGCATTTAGGCTAATGGGTTTGGATACCAAGAAGATCATCAAAAGTCGTGATGTTGAGTTTATTGAGCATAAGAGTGCTTATGAGCACTTGGAGATGTGTCCAAGTGGGAGTAATGGTGTGTTTGTGGACACATCTTTAAATCTAGCAAAGAAAGAAGAAGAAGATAGTAGAGACATGAATGAAGGTGAAGAGCTACAGAAGATGGAGAAGAAAGTCTCTTTGATTCCTGAGACCAATAATGAAGGATATGAAGATATTAAAGATGATGATGATGAGGAGTATCAACCTTTGAGTGAGAAAAGACAAAGTTTAAGAAAGAAGAAGCTTAGAAGAGTAGTTGAAGTACATGAAGGTGAATCTTCTTCAAATGAAAGGAGATATCCTATGAGGGAAAGAAGACCACTTGGTGAATGGTGGAAAAACCACATTTTTCCTCAAGTAAGTGAAGAACATGCAAATGTTGCACTCTTTGCTGATCCATTGTCTTTATGTGATGCAATGAAGTCCACTGATGCTATGAAGTGGGAGAAGGCTATGGAAGAAGAATACAAATCTCTCATGGACAATAGAACATGGGAATTGACTCAACTTCCACCAAATCGATCTTCTATTGGTTGTAAGTGGGTATTTAGAACCAAAAGGGATGCAATGGGCAATGTTGTGAGATATAAGGCAAGATTAGTTGCCAAAGGATATTCACAAGTTGCTGGTGTTGATTTCAATGAGACATATGCTCCCGTAGCTAAATTCACCACTATCAGAACCATTATGGCAATTGGAGCAGCAATGGACTTGGAGATGCATCAAATGGATGTGAAGACGGCTTTCTTGAATGGAGAGTTGGAAGAAGACATCTACATGGATCAACCTCAAGGATATGTTGAAGAAGGCAAACAACACCTTGTTTGTAAGTTGAAGAAATCCTTGTATGGACTCAAGCAATCACCAAGGGTATGGTACCAACGGATTGACACATTCTTTGTGAATGAAGGATTTGTAAGGAGTGAAGCAGATCATTCCATGTATGTGATGCAATCTCAAGAGTTCTTATTGATTGTAATCCTTTACGTTGATGATTTAATCATCTTGGCTAACATTGTAAAAAAATTAAATTGGATGAAGGCCATATTAGAAAAAGAATTTGAAATGAGTGATTTGAGAGAACTCCACTATTGCTTAGGAGTGGAGTTTATAAGAGATCATAAGAACAAGACCATCACAATGAGCCAAAGGAAGTATATTGAGGGAGTATTCAAATGATTTAATATGGAAGATTGCAAGCCTATTGGAACACCTTTGGAGTCTAATTTGAAGTTGATGAAGGTCACGGATGAAGAATTTGCTCAAGTTGAAGGTCAAATGCAAGGTGTTCTATACAAGGCAGCAGTAGGATCACTCATGTATGCAATGGTTGGCACAAGAGTGGATCTTGCATATGCGGTGAGTGTTGTAAGTCAACACATGTCAAAAGCAGGACCAATCCATTGGGTAACTATGAAGAGAATCATGAGGTACTTAAAAGGCACATTGGAGTTCAAATTGTGCCTTGGAGGTGATAATATTACTTTACATGGTTATGGTAATGCGGATTGGACATGAGATGCAAATGATAGGAGATCAACAACGGGCTATGTGTTCTTTGTTGGAGTGGGAGCAATTTCATGGAATTGCAAGAGACAACCCACAATTGCAAGGTCTACAATGGAGGCGGAGTACATTGCAGCAAGCCATGGTGTAATGGAGGCAATATGGTTAAGACAAGTTTTGGAGGACATTGACTCAGGATGCGGGAGCAACTCCAATGATGCGCGATATCAAGCGATGCCTTTGCTTTTTACAAAGAACCAGCATCATTTAAGAACCAAGCACATTGACATTCAACATCACTTCATACGAGAGAAGATTGAAATGGGAGTAATTGACTTGAAGTATTGTGCAACGGAAGACATGCTTGCTGATTTGTTAACCAAGGCATTGATAAAGGATAGGCATCATATGCTGACAAAGGCATTAGGTTTGAAAGTCTTTGACAATTAGCAAAATAAGAGTATTAAGTTAAATAGATAATACTAAAAGTAGAATAAATTACCAAGTAAAAGATATTACCTTAGGTAGATTGTTAATAGTCAAAGGGTTGTCTCTTGATAAGTGAAAAGGCCATCCTATGCATATGGTATTAAGAACTAGAAAATAGAAGCCACAACACTTTAGCATCAGCAATAGATATAAAGAAAGGGTTTTAGGTTCAGTGATATAACCCTCACTTCCAACTTCTTTACTTATAGATTTGGTCTCACAACTTCCATCCATTCACTCTCTCTTACATTCATCCAACCTACCATTAAGACATCCTTTTATAACTCACCTACCATCAAGACATTTCTTAGCATATTCTATATGCTCTTATCTATTCTCGAGGCTATTATCCTTGTGACTCATCCATAGGATAGTCCTTCCACATTCCAATAGTCAATCTTTTGACCATTAGCAACTTATTCTATTATTATCTATTTTCCTTAACACTCCCATTTTGCTATTGGTCAAAGGCTTTTAAATCGAATGCCTATATATTATATCATGCCTATCCTTCTCTAATATTTTAATCAATAATTATGTCTTCCATAGCATAATATGTCATATCAATCACTCCCATTTTAATCTTCTTCCTTATGAAGTAACATTGAATGGCCTTCAAAGCTGGTCTTAATTAAATTCCTTCCATTGTAATATGATTGGTTGGCATACATTCCTTCTGTATTGACAACCTTGTTATTATTGTTGTTTTTTTTTTAATAGTCCATGAAATGGCTCCCACTCCAATAAAGAACATTTAAACCATTATTGACCTTCTATTATTTGCATCTCAAATAAGGTATTATTTATCTTTATAAACAAATCCATATAAATATCTTCTTCTAACTTTCCATTCAAGAAAGCCATTTTCATCTCCATTTGTTTCATCTTTGAGTCTTTGAATTAATTGAAGTTCGATTTGATGGAAGTTGAATCAATTTCCATGTTTCATTATCCAAGAAAGATTTCTACTCTTCTTCCATGGCTTTTCCTACTTTATAGCATCTGTGGACTTCATTACATCATATAATGTCAATGAATCAGAAACAAATATAATATTAGCATGTTCTTCACTTACTTGAGGAAAGATATGATTCTTCCACCATTCACCAAGTGGTTTTCTTTCTCTTAAAGGATATCTTCTTTCATTTGAAGATGAACATTCACCTTTTTCCATAACTTTCTTCTCTCTTATAACTTGTCTTTTCTCATTCAAAGGTATATATTCTTTATCATCATCATCATTATCATCATCATAATCCTTCATATCATCATTTTTTTCTATTTTGTTTTTACCAACTATTGAAGCTTTCATCTTTTCAATCTTATGTGGCTTTTCATATTCACTCATACCTCCACCATTTTTATTTTCTTCATTGCTTGTTCCAACAATTGTAGAAGCATTCATCTTATCCATCTCCTTAAGCTCTTTTCTTTGATATACATCTCCACTATCTTCATTGTCTTTAGCTTCTTCTTTTCTTGTTGAATTTAAAGATGTGTCCACAAACACACCATTACTCCTACTTGGATACATCTCTAAGTGCTCACAAGCACTCTTATGTTCCAAAAACTCAACATCACAACTTTGGATGATTGTATTGCTATCCAAGCACATTAGCCTATATGCCTTGGTACCTTCACAGTATCCTAAGAACACACACTTTGTTTCTTTTGCATCAAGCTTAGACCTCATACAATTTGGTGTCTTTGCATATGCAATGCATCCAAAGGTTCTCAAATGTGAAATACAAGGTTGTCTCCCACTCCATGCTTCTTGAGGTGTCATTGATGCAAGAGCACTTGTTGGACACCTGTTCCTCATATATATTATATTCACTATAGCTTCCGCCCAAAATTCATAACCAAGATTTTGAATATGAAGCATGCTCTTTGCCATCTCTACAATGCTTCTATTTTCCCTTTCAGCAATACCAACTTGGACAGTAGTTGTTTGTCTAGCAATTCCTTCATTCTTCAAATAAATATCAAATTGCTTAGACATATACTCACCGCCATTGTCCATATATAGTACCTTGATCTTGCATTCACTTTATTTTTCAACAAGTGCTTTATATTGAAGAAACACCATAAGCATAACATAAGTAAGTATGAGTACAAATCAGCAAGGTTACACACAAAGAGAAGTGTGGAATGAGATAACTCTCTCTTCCAAACACCCGATACTTATAGGTTGTGGTTGCTGCCCTAATGGTCAACTTCCACTCTTTGACTTTGACTTACATGTCCCTTAGGATCCGTTGGCATCTTGCGTACCTCGAGGGTATCCTATGCCATGCACTAATAACTCTTACCTATTCTTTGGATATTCCTTAGTAGATCCTTTATCCTCTTGACTTTGACTCTTGATTTTTGACCGCATCCTATATCCGTAGGATGCCCTTTCTATATGCCAAAAGTCAATCCTTTGACCATTAGTTACTTACCTAAGGTAATATCTTCTACAAGGTAATTTATTCTACTTTTATTATTACTTATTTATCTCAATACTCCCACTTTGTTAATTGTCAAAGGCTTTCAAACCTAATGCCTTTGTCAACATGACATGCCTATCCTTCACTAATACCTTTGTCAACAAATCAGCAATCATATCTTCCGTAGGACAATACTTCATGTCAATCACTCCTATTTCAATCTTCTCTCGTATGAAGTGATGTTGAATGTCAATGTGCTTGGTTCTTGAATGATGCTTTAGATTCTTTGCAAAAGCTATTAAGAAAAATAGATAATAATAGAATAAGTTACTAATAGTCAAAACATTGAGTGTTGGAATGTGGAAGGACTATCCTATGGATGAGTCACAAGGACAATAGCCTCGAGAATAGGTAAGAGCATATAGAATATGCTAAGAGATGTCTTGATGGTAGGTGAGTTGTAAAAGGATGTCTTAATTATAGGTTGGATGAATGTAAGACAGAATGAATGGAAGTTGTCTATTAGGGCAACAATCTAAAAGTAAAGGGTGTTGGAAGTGAGAGTTATCTCATTCCACACTTCTCTTTGTGTGCAATCTTGCTGATGCTGAGTGTTGTGGCTTCTAACTTCTAGTTCTTTAACAGGTTATGCGCCCACTCACATTTGCTTGTGAGTTGTAGAAGTTTTATGAAGTCTTTGTTGTTGTGTGGAATAGGTCTTATGGTGTTTGCTGATGTTAGAGTTTGTATGATCTTAGCTTATGTTATGGCAAGAAGAGGTTCTGATTTGTAAGCTTAGAGATCTCTAACATTGCTTTGTGGATTCTTATCTCGTTGGATAGTGAGTTTAAGACCATTGTGAAAGACCTTGATAGTGTCTTTATGTGTTATTGAAGCTGTTTCATCAACCTTCTGCATTTCATTAAATAATAAGTCGAAAGGGTGGAAGAATTTGATTGAGAGGTTCATAAGAGTGCATATACTAATTAGAAGCTTTAGAAGATCACTTGAGAGTGCTTTGAGTGAGAAATCATTCTTTTGTTCATAAGAGGATATTCCAAGTTTTTGCTAGTGCAAATTTTGGTGATTTTTAATCACATAGAAACTTCTATTTTTTAATATTCTTTGATACATTCATTTTTAGAGATGGCTTCTATTGAAAGAAAGGTTTGAAAGTGATGAAAAAGTTTAGTAGTGATTTGTGAGCACGAAAGTGGTATAAGAGTAGAAAATCAGATTTGAGACATTTATATACTTTATTGGACTTGTGAGAAGTCTTAGAAGTGAAGTTGAGAGTGTTTTGAGAGTAAAAACACTAAATTATTCACAAAGAGGTCATTTTGAATTTGTAAGGCAGCAACACCTTGTTGCTGATTTTGAGAGCTTTAGGATTACTTCTCTTGATCTTTTTTGACACATTTCCTTCATAGATATGGCTTCAAGTAAAGGTCAAGGCTTAAGAGCAATTGAGAAAATTAGAAGATTGAATTTCTACTATAGAGAGAAAGAAAAGGAGCATTAAAGTCAAGACTCAGTATTCTATTCATATCAAAAAAGGGGCAATTATTCAAATCAACAAGGTAATGTCAAAACTTGCTTCAATTGTGGCAAAGTAGGACATTTTGCTCGAAATTTTTACAAAGGCAAAAATATGCACAAGAAGAATGCAAATAGGTTGCAAGATAACTTTGAAGGTGAAAATTTTACATTCATAACAACAAACAAAACCTCTATGGATGCCATGGCAAGATGGATTGTAGATTTAGGTTGTTCCAAGCATATGATACCTTATAAGTGTTTATTTGACACTTATAAGGCTATTCTAGCATCAAATGTGGTCTTGGGAGATAGTAGCACATTTGAAGCCCTTGGAATTGGCTCTATTACGGTGGAGGTGGTTGTGAATGGACAAACCAATAGGATAAGAATCAAAGACGTTCTCCATGTGCCCAAAATGAAGCAAAATCTACTTTCAGTGAGTAAACTTGTGATAGGAGGTTTTATGGTTCAATTCAACATGAATGGATGTTTTGTGAAAACATTGAGTAGAAACATGGTTGCTAAGGGCTCTAAAGAGGAACACTT
>JAWRVF010002079.1:0-22803 GCA_036785485.1 Physcomitrellopsis africana
ATAATCTTGAAGTCAATAGAAAGAGTGAGAGAGGCCACCTTCCCATCATTTATGCATTGGTCAAGGCATGTAAAGGTAAGCCAATTCAATGGCTTAAACTGCTTCCATTTCTTTTATGGATTGATAAGACTACTCACAATATTGTCACTGATTATATGCCCATAGAATTGATGTTAGGGCAAAAGCCTATGATGCCAACTAAAGAAATATATCTTACATGGATATTTCTATCTTGAAAAGATGACATTGATAGAAAAAATTATTAGAGCTTCGAATTGAGTAGTTGGAAAGGTTACCTCAGGACCTACAAATTGCATCTGAAAGGTTAAATGAAGCAAGGTTGAAAAATAAAGAAAGATTTGATAAGACTCATAGGTTAAGGCCTAAGCCTATAGAAGTTGGAGATTGGATTTTAATTTATGATATCAATTTAGAATATCAATATAGTATTAAAAAGAAATTTATAAAAAAAAATGGTTTGGTCCATATGTGATAGTCACAGTCCATGATAATGTCATACATTCTTTACATGAGCTGGATGGAGATATCATTAAAATCCTTGTAGTCGGATAGAGAGTCAAGACTTTCAAGAGGAGAGATGAAAGATTCAAGATAGAATACTTTGAAGAAATTTCACCTCAACACTTGGATGAAAGACATGAAGTAGAAGAATCTATAAGTGATTCAGATCACTTCCAAGAAGATGAATAGAGATAACATGTGGCATATACTGGAGGATATGCAGGTTTGGAGGAGGTGGATGTCATATTATAATTGGTTATAGTATGTAAAAATTAATTAAAATATATAATATGTTCATAGATTCTAATATATATTAGAATGGTTAGAAAAATAAATTTAAGAGAGTTGGTGTAAAAAAATTTATTTTAGATTTTTACTTAATTTGATTATGGTGTTTAAATTAAATAGGATCTAAATATTTAGTATAAAGCCTTGAGAAGCAATTAGGATCCAAAAAAGAAGAATTAAACTATTAAGAGGTCTATGCAGAAGGATGAAGATAAAGTGAGGATGAATAGAAACAAGGGGTGAATTTCTTCATTCTTATTGATCAAATGTCATATCCAATAGGCTTTGAGGTAGTTGCCCGCAAGGATAACAAGGGTTTCGGCAACTTCAAGGAAACCATTCAAAAATCAAAGACTAGGATTAAAAATTTTATTTTTTGTACTATAATTTTGGTATAAAAATCAAGAGACTTGGAGTTTTTATGAGGGAGGAGTAGGTGCTTGAAAATAAGGTATACAAATAGTACCTACTATCACTCTTTTGAGAATTGAAGGAGTTGTATGAAAGCTTTCAAAGATTGGGAGATGCGGCTAGAAAGGTGATTTTAAGATCTACATCTAATATAGAAGAATTACTACATTTGAAGTTCTAAAGAAGAAGATATTGAGAATCAAATACAGTAGATTGAGTTCAAAGGTAGTAAATAGGGCATTTTGTTGATAGTGATGGATTTTTCCATGTCTTGAGTTTTTGGACGAATTTTTATCTAAAACTTTTCAAAAAGGTGAATCTTTGTACTAAAAGTTATACATCAAAGTTTCATAGAATTTGGACATTTAATTTGTAAGATATAAAGAATTTTATACACATGTGTTTGTAAACAAGGGTTTGAAGCTACTGTTAGGATTTTCACAATATCTAAAGATCGATATAGAATCAATGGTTGAAATTTGTTATGCTAGTTATTAAGATTACATCAATACTTCATGTAAATTTGGAATAGATTTGAATAATTAGATTAAAAATTATAGATTATTTAAGTTCAAAAAAAATCCCCCTTTTTATGGATGAATGAGAGTTTAGAGTATTTTGTGAAATAAGACTTATGTATTGGATGTATTAGCCCTAAGAGAAAGAATTTTATTTGAATTTGAAGGTTTTATTATTATAGATCTTGATTGAATATTTAGTGGTAGCTAGAAGCCTAGTGCTTTCTTGAGGAAAATTTTCTCTACCATGACAATGTTATGTCCGTAGTCGTGCTACATTCATTTTTCTATTAGATCTAAATAATCTTAACAAATTCCATCCATAAAAAATTCAAAAAAAGTTCTTAAAAATTCTACTCCAATACTTAGAGGAATTGAGATCTAGTGGTTGAATAATCAAGACATATTTATAATATTATAAGACAAATTTGTATTCAATCCATTAAAATTGAGTCCTAATCAAGTAATAGAAGAAAAAAGATTAGACTAAAAATTCTTTAATCCTATTATAAAAATAAATCAAAAAGAAAAAGAATGAAGACCTAATTCTCTTTTAATGGATCATGACAAAGAAGCCTCTCTCAATCCTATATCCATAAATCCCTTGGTCCAACTAAGGGATGTGTCCATTGTAATTCTAGAGGAATTATAATCAATTCTTATGCCTCAGAATCTTCTAATCTTTAAAAGGACTAGAGATGACAATCCAACAATACATATAGAGAGATTCATAGAACTTCTCACAATATGTTTGATAACCAATCTTAGATATTATCTTGTGTGATTTTTGAGCATATTAAAAGATGGAGCTTGTGAATAGTATAGAAACCATCTCCTTTAAAACTTTAAAAACTAAGACATACTCATGAGAGTATTCTTAAAGAAGTTTAGACCAGAAGTAAGGTAAAATAATATCTTCACAATTCTTTCTTCTTTGAAATAAGAAAAAGAAGAAAAGATTGACAAATATATTTGATGATTTGAATTAGTAGTAAATTGGTTTGTAGGAATTCTTCTCACAGACAATAGTTTTATCTATTTTTTCATCCAAGGATTCAATAAAAAAGGTATAATTAGAGAAATCCTCAAAAGATGGCCAAAAAATTTAGAAGATGCCAAAATAATAGCATAGATGATTAAAAATATTGACAAACAACAAGAAATAATGGAGAAGAAGGAAGACCATAGAATCCCAAGTTTTTTTCCAATCTATACTCAAAATATGGATAAATCTCAAGGACATTCTTATGGAACTATGAAAAATCAATTCCAACATCTAAACCATTATTTTGCACTGTTAGAGGTTAAACTACCACCTACCATCCAAGAATTGATATATCCAGAGGATAGAAATAAGTAGAAAGAAGAATTTAAAAATAAAGTCTTTCAAAGCCAAAGAAGATTCCAGAACATGCTGATACAACAAATAAAAATATTACAAGAATAAATGATCGTGTTAATTAAGGGCCAAAAATCAAACCAAATTCTACCTTCTATAGAATTTGGTAGGTACACTTCAGGGTTGTGGTGTACACAATATAATCAATCAAAGCATATTAGCCAATTTTGTTTAGACCTATAAAATTACCAATATAATCTTGGATGATAAAAAATCTTATGTCCCCTTTTATAGAAGCCAAGTCATGATAGAATCTAGTTCTCATCCACAAAGCTATGATTATTTTAATCAAGGTTTAAAAAACCAACCAAGACCAAGGCAAAAAATACATCACATTTGTGAAAAAAGATATCCACTTGGTAGTTGTTGGATAAAAAATAGAATTATTTGTAGTAATTGTAGGAGAAACTATTCTATAAGTGTATATAGACAAACTGGTAAGATAGTTTTTTTAAATTTTTTATAAGTATATTATCATCAATAAGCTCAAGTTCATTTGAAGGGGATAAGAAATTAAA
Source organism: Physcomitrellopsis africana (assembly GCA_036785485.1). Classification (NCBI taxonomy): domain Eukaryota; kingdom Viridiplantae; phylum Streptophyta; class Bryopsida; order Funariales; family Funariaceae; genus Physcomitrellopsis; species Physcomitrellopsis africana. Next base: position 3,657 of record JAWRVF010002079.1, read on the forward strand.
GTTTCAACAATATCTTAAAACTTCTAAATCTATTTTATGACCATAGCAATAATTATCAAAATCAATATCCTCCTTCAAGTTTAAATATTAAGGAGGGATTTATTCCTCTAAATGGTAGTCACTCTTAATATAGCTAACAATATGATGGTCAAGACTCTTAAGATGTAAGATTTATAAACCAAATCAATAGTAGAATGATTAGAGAACAAGCATCTACCTCCTCTATAATAATCCAGCTTGTACTTCATAAATCAAACTTGATTATATACAAATTGTTCCAATCTAAGGTGCAAATATTACCTATGATACTAGTCTTAGTAGTTATGATAAGGTCTAAGTACTCTAGTTCTCTCCCTCCTATCTTAATTGATAATAAAAATAATTCAAAAGATTCTTTTTATTTTTTAGATTGAAACAAAGCTATAAGAGAGGCAATAGCTAATATTAGAAATTCTAAAGAATTATCTCAAGTCTTTGAACTCAGCTCAAATGCATTGCCAAGGACTTTGAAGGAAAATATTGAGATAGAGGAATGTTCTTCTAAGAAAGAATAGGAAGGATCTAAACTTTCCAATCTTAAATTTAATCCTTCAATTCAACTTAGAGGTGAGAATTGGATCAAGTCATATGATTTATAGAAGAGTTTAAAGAAAATTAAGGCAGAGGTGTCTATAATAAATAAATTCATATCTTATACTATTATGGATAGAGATAGTAGTTTAAATATTATGCTTGTCAAAACTATTAAAAAATTAAGACTTAATATCACTGATTTCTTTCTATTTATAATTAATATGGCTAATTAAAGCCAAAATATACCATTAGGATAAATTAGTGCTTATAAGATAACAAAGAGAGGTGAAAAATATTCTCTCACTTTTCATGTGATTCACATGCATCTTAATAAAAATTCACATCTATTATTTCTTGGTAGACCTTGATTAAAGACAACTAATATAAAAATTAATTAAGAAGATAAAAATTCGGATATTATCTATGAGCTACTAGAAAACCTGATTAAAATCTTTATTCAATCTCAAGGATTATCTTCAGCCAAAACCTCATCTCACTCTTCAAAAGATGAGATTTTGAATTCACAACTACAAAAGGAATTCAAAAAGAAGGTTAAATTTGCTCATTTGGTAGCAAGTGAGGAGATTCATTCAAGGATGGTTCAATTAATTCCATTAGGATGTACGGGCCTTAGATTATATGATTGGATTGATGATGGAGAGTTCACTTAGTGGTTGAAAAATCATCCTATCTCAAATGGGGATGAAGTTGTAAGTATTAATTTTATAGATAGTTTTGCTACTTGACAAAATCATGAAGAAGAAGTAGATTTAGTAATCCTTGTAGATGTCATTAAATATAAAGATGCCTTTGGAGTAAATTTTGATAGCACTTAGATTCATGAGTTAAATGAATTAATAGAAGAAAACAACCTTATTCCATCTTTACAATTTAAGCAAACTTCTAATGGTCTTACAATTGGAAATGACGTGACCAACTATCCACATATATCAAATAATTAGTATAGAGGATCCATACAACAATCTCATATGCATGACCTTGATTATAAGTTGATGGATATATCTTTAAAGAATGAAGATCCAAAACTAATCAAAGTTAATTGACAGAAGATGAATTGTTAAGTTATAAATCATTAATTATAGAATATAGAGATGTATTTGCTTGGTCTTACAAAGACCTCAAAGACATACCTCCTGAAGTAGCCCAACATCGTATTTGACTTCTTTCTAATTTAATTTCTGTAAGACAAAAAGAAAGAAGAATGAATCCCAACTTACAACTACTTATCAAAGTTGAATTAGAAAAACTCTTCTAAGCTGGATTTATTCAACCCGTGGACATTATGGATTGGATCTCACCAATGGTATTAATTAAGAAGAAAAATGAGAAATTTTGAGTATGCATGGATTATAGGAAGCTTAATAAGTGTACCTAAAAGGATTACTTTTCCTTCCTATTTATAAATACCATCTTAGAAGAAGTGGCTAAGCATGAATTATATACATTTATAGATGGATATTCAGGTTACAATCAAATTTCTATATTCTTAGAGGATCATCACAAAACAATCTTTACTATACCTTTGGAACCTTTATCTATGTGATTATGCCTTTTGGACTTTGTAATGCTCTTTCATCATTTCAAAGAGCAATGTCATATGCCTTCTTAGACTTGCTATTCAAATCAATGATAGTGTTCATTAACGATTTTAGCACCCAGTCTTCTAAGACAACACATCATGGTTGTATAAAGTCTTATCTCCAAAGATGTAGAAGAATTAATATTGCTTTAAATCTTGATAAAATATTCTTAGTAATTAAAAAGAGAGTCCTATTTAGATACATAGTCTCAAAAAATGGTAGGGAACTAGACCTAGAGAAGGTTAAGGCAATTGTAGAATTACAACCTCCTTCAATAATAAAAGAAGTATAAAGAATCTTAGAGCATATTGGATGGTGTTAAAAAGTGATACATGACTATGCTACCATCTCCATACCTATTATTAGACTTCAGCAGAAAGATGTGAAGTTTAAGTGGAGTAAAAAATACCAAGAGGCATTTGATATTCTTAAGACAAAGCTTAATACATATCCTATTTTAAGACCATCAAATTGGTCATTATCTTTCTATGTGTTTATAATGCTTCATCCGTGGTGGTAGAAAGTACCTTGTGTCAAGTAAGTGGAGGAAGAAGTAAGGACTACCCTATAACCTTTGCAAGTAGACAATTAAATCCCGTAGAGAGGAATTAATTACCATAGAATGGAAATGCCTTGCCATGGTTTTTTCCATCAAAAAATTTAGACACTACCTCCTCTTAAAGCCAATAGTATTTTGTATAGACCACATGAAAATCAAATACCTTGTTAAAAAGATAGAATTAAATGATAGACTGATAAGGTGGATGCTTTTATTAAAAGAATTTTATTATATCATAGAATATAAGCCAAAAATAATGCACATGCAAGCCGATCACTTATCAAAGTTGTCAGAATATATAGACAAAGATCTAATCAATGATAATTTAATAGATGAAAGTCTATTTGTTGTTTCAATCACCTCCACTTGGTATAAATTCATTATCAAATTTTTAACCATTCAAACCTTGCCTTCTCATTTATCTAAAATAAAATGATAAAAGGTCTAAATTAATAGTAGATATTTTGGTATAGTTGGTGGCAAATTATATTGATAAGGAATAGATGGGATATTAAGAAGATGTGTGATGGAAAAAAAAATCCCTACAATTTTATTGGTATGCCATGATAGTGCATGTGGGGGTCATTTTTCAGGGACATTGATAAGATAGAAGATCCTTAGAGCTAGCTACTATTAGCCTACTTTATTCTAAGATGCCTATAAGTATACTAAAACATGTGATACATGTCATAAATATCCTAGAAATGACCTCCAAATGAACTTATCTTTCTTTGTGTCTTTACTTCTAGTTCTATTTGAAAAATGAAAAATAGATTACATTAAAGAAGTTCATGCTAATTCTACTAGTAGAATGAAGTATATAATTAAAGCAATTGAATATCTTACCAAGTGGGCTGAGGCAAAGGCAATTAAGTCCAATAATACTAAACAAGCAATTAAGTTCTTTTATGAGGAGATTATCACTCAGTTTGAATGTCCAAAAATCCTAATTAGAGATAGAGACAAGCATTTCTTAAATGAAGTGATAGAAGACTTGACCTCATAGTTTAAATTTGATTATAGGAAGACTATCCCTTATCACCCTCAAATCAATGGACACACAAAGAAGGTGAATCAAATCTTAATCAATATCCTTAGAAAAACCATTATAATTTCTAAATAGATTGGAATACAAAGCTTCAAATAGCCTTGTGGACTTATAGGACCACATTTAAGGTGACCTCTCAAGTTATCCTATTTTCCTTGGTTTATAGCATAGAAGCCATTTTACCAATTGAATTTGAAATTCCTTCTCTTTGAACTAACTTGATCAAAAGATTGTCAATTAAAAAATCTTTGATGGATAGATTGGAACATTTAGAAGATCTAGATGAGGCAAGAAGATGGAGTGCTCAATACATAGAGGCTATATTAAGAAGAAAAAAATTACCTTTGACAAATGATATAAGATCAAAATTCTTAGGATTGGCATGTTGGTCCTTTTACAAGATGCTAGGACATTAGATTTTCCAAGAAAATTTGATATCTTATAGTTAGGTCCTTTTGTAGTTAAAGAAGTCTTTTTAAATAATTCAATTTAGTTGCAAATATTAAATGGAGAAGATTTTTTACTAAAACTTCTAAGATTAGATATAAAGAATATAGAATGTGATTCATATCATACACCAAAAGAAAATACCTTATTCTTATATTTATATATATTCATGGCAAAAAAAAAAAAAAAAAAAAAAAAAAAAATTAGAATATTAGAACTTATAATTTTGTATTTGATAAACATTCAAGGAGAATTGAAGTATTGATGAAAAAAGAGGTTGTTATTGAAGCATCCTAGGTTTAAATCTGCTTGAAAAAATAGGCTATCCCAATGAACTAGTGTTAATGCAAGAAAAGACTAATTTGGACATCCAATAGATATATATATATATATATATATATATATAAAGATTTATATTAAAATCTTCTTATATTGAAGAAGAATCTAAAAATCTTATCTTTTTATTTTTATATTTTATATTTTTAGCTTTTATTTCTTTTTTCTATAATTATTAGTTCTTAAATTTGATTTAATTTTTTTCTCTCTTCCTTCTTTAATTCTATAGAACAATATCTGATTTTGTTCTTTTAGATTAGTAGCAACTCACTTATTCTTATCTTGGATAGTTGTTAAAACTTTTGTAGACAATTTTTCTATTTATTCAATAGTACTCTAAGAGGTCAATTCTAGGTTCTTCTCTTTTGTAAGTCATCCTAGATGGTCGCCATATGTAAGTCATCAAATTGACTTATTAATTATTTTAGGATAAAAGAATATATTTAGAATACCAAAATTATAATTTTTAAAATAAAGATATGATTAGAAAATACTAAATAAAATAAAATAATATTAGTGAGAAAGAAATAGAATCTTAGTAAGTCTTGGAAGTAATTATCTTAATTAATTTAGTATTTTCTTTTAATTATAAGAATTAATATTTAATTATTGAGACCAAAGTCTTCATTAGCCTTCTATTGCTGTGTACTAATTATTAAAAAATATTTAAATGCTACTTAGTAGATAGAAGTAGCATGAGAAATAAATCTCATATCTTTTTAGTTATTTATATAAAAAATAGGATTTTTAATTGATTTAAATTGATCTTATTATTATAAAAAATTTACCAAGGTAGCATAAAATAGTTTTTAATTGATATTATTATTTTAAAAATATTATAGAAATTTTTAGAATTTATTTAAAATTTATTTAGAATTTATTTAGAATTTTTTAGGAGTTTTAGGAACAATTTTGAAGACTTTGGTAAAAATGAGTTTTACCACTTTGGGAGCCATTATGAAGAAATGGAGCAAAATTTGAAGGCCATTCAAGGTTCTTAGGCTAATTGGATGATTTTAAATACTACGATAATATCAAAAATATAAAAATATGAATTTTATTAGTAAAAAATAGGAAGACTAGCAGCTAGTATAATATTTGTATGAAGAGAGGTGCACAAGTTCCATATAGGTTGTGGCACCTTGGATGTAGGTAGGAAGATAGATTAAGGCCTCGTGGCCTCTTTAGGACATCCTTATACACTACTTGTGAGCCTTGGTGAGGTTCGAACTAGTAATCTCTTAAGTAAGTTATTCTTGAGATAAAAATTTTCTACTTAATTTTTTCCATTATTTACCTTCTATCTTTAGACTATCATAACATACTCACAATAATTTGGATTTATATATTTTTTACACCATTGAAAAGATAAAAGAATTATCTATTCAAAATATATATTTTTTATTTTTTATTAAGTAAAAACACAATAAATAGATTATGACCTAATTTTGAATTATGCACTTGCTTGATACCATTTATTTTATTTATTTTGTGGTTGTTTTTTTTTGTTCATTTTATTATTTGCTTCTTTTACTTCACACCACCAATTACAAGCAATTCTTAAGTGAGGCCATCTTATAACTAGGATTGAGAGATGGAATTTTATCCTCACATATAACACTTAGCATCAGCAAGGTTGCATACAAAGAGAAGTGTGGAGTAAGATACTTCACACTTCCAACATCTATTATTTGGAGGTGGTGGTTGCTGCTTTTAACAACAACATCCATTCTTTAATTTTTACATTCATTAAAAAATATATCAAGTATATTCTTTAATATATTTTATATATTGGTATGCTTTTAGTATATCTAATATGTCCTTTGATGAATGTAAAAGTCAAAGGACGGATGTTGTTGTTAAGGGTAGCAACCACCACATATAAGTAATGGATGTTGAAAATAAGAGGCATCTTATTCCACACTTCTCTTTGTGTATAACCTTATTGATGCTAAGTGTTGTGGCTTCTTACTTCTCTATTTTTAATAAATTATGGGCCTACTTACCTTTACTTGTGAGTTTTGAAGTTCTTTGAAGTCTTTATTATTGTGTGGAGTAGATCATGTTGTTGCTAATATCGAGATTTAGAAACTCCTAACTTTGAGATTTAAATCTAGATCTAGATCTTATTTTATTCTTACTTGTTGTTAAGTATATTTTTTATTTGGGATTTCATTTATACCTTAGAATGATATTATAAAATATTAGTGTTGTATTTTGTTATTAAATTAAATCTTTGATAGACTAATTTTATAATTTCATGTGTTAAAGAAGCTTAAGATGCTTAAAACACCTCTTATGGTACTTAGAAGTGATTTGTAAGTATAAAAGTGAAAAAAAAGTGGAAAATCTGGTTTGAGATGTTATTATAGTTCATAGGACTTGTAAAAAGTCGTAAAAGTGAAAATGAAAGTATTTTGAGAGTGATAACACTAATTTAATTACAAAAAAGTATTATGAATTAATAAGACACCAACACCTTCTTCCACATTATTTTTTGTAAATGATTAGCAGAAGTATAAAAGATTCTTTGTAAGATAAGAAAATATATATAATATGCAACATGAATTTGGAAGACAAGATTATGCATTCATTGCAACAAATAAGACCTCTATGGCTACTATGGCAAGATGGATTGTGCATTCATGTTGTTTCAAGAATATGACACCTTATAAGAATTCATTTGATGTTTATGAGGCTATTCTAGCATCAAATGTAGTCTTAGCAAATAGTAATATATATGAAGCCATTTGAATTGATTCTATTATGGTGGAGGTATTTGTAAATGGACAAATCAATAGGATCAGATTTAAAGACATCTTGTATGTACCAAAGATGAAATAAAACTTAATTTCAGTGAGTAAACTTATAAAAGAAGGCTTTCTAGTTCAATTCAACATGAATGTATATTTTGTAAAAGCATTGAGTGGAAACATGATTGCTAAGGGTTCTAAAGAGAGACATTTATATTACCTCAAATATAAAAAGGTCAATAAAGTAGAAGTAGCTTCATTTGTTAAGTTTACATCAAATCAAGATAAGTTGAATATATAGCATTGTCGCCTTAGCCATTTGAACATGAAGAATTTAAAGAGTTTAAAGCACTTGTTGAGAAACAAAGTGAGTACAAGATCAAGATGCTACGTACAGACAATGGAGGTGAGTATATGTCTAAATAATTTGATGTTTATTTGAAGAATGAAAGAATTCCTAGATAAATCACAACTCCATACATTTGACAACAAATGGTGTTATTGAAAGGACAAATAAAACCATTGTAAAAATGATAAGAAGCATGTTTTCATATTCAAAACCTTGGTTATAAGTTTTGGGTGGAAGATATTGTGAATATAATATATACAAGGAATAGGTGTTCAACAAGTGCTCTTCTATCAATGACATTATAAGAAGCTTGGAGTAGGAGACAACCTTGTATTTTACATACAAGGACCTTTGGATGCATTACATATGCAAAGACGCCAGATTGTATAAGGTCCAAACTTGATATAAAAGGTACAAAGTATATATTCTTGGAATATTATAAAGGTACCAAGGCATATATGCTAATGTGTTTGGATACCAAAAAGATCATCAAAAGTTGTGATGTTGAGTTTTTGGAATATAAAAGTGCTTGTGAGTACTTAGAGATGTGTCCAAGTGAAAATGATGGTGTGTTTGTAGATACATCTTTAAATTTAGCAAAGAAAGAAGAAGATGAAGATAATGAAGATGGTAGAGATATAAATCAAAGAGAAGAACTTAAGAAGATAGGTAAGATGAAGGCTTCTATAATTGGCAAAACTAGCAATGAAAGAAATAAAGATGTTGAAGATTATGATGATGATGATGAGGAGTACAAACCTTTGAATGAGAAAAAATAAATTTTAAGGCTAAAGAAGGTTGGAAGAAAGCATAGAGTTCAACAAGGTGGGTCTTCTTCTTCAAATGAAAGGAGATATTCTTTGAAAGAAAGAAGACAATTTGGTGAGTAATAGAAGAATCACATCTTTTCTCAAATAAATAAAGAACATACTAATGTTGCACTTCTTGCTGATTCATTGACATTATATAATGCAATGAAGTCCTTGAATGCTATGAAGTGGGAGAAAGCGATGGAAGAAGAGTACAAATCTCTCATGGACAATAGAACATGGGAATTGACTCAAATTCCAGCAAATCAATCTTCAATTGGTTATAAGTGGGTGTTTAAAAGCAAGAGGGATGCAATGGATAATATTATAAGATATAAGATAAGATTAGTTGCCAAAGAGTATTCATAAGTTGTTGGTGCTAATTTCAATGAGACATTTGCTCTTGAGGCCAAATTTACTACCATTAGAACCATTGTGGCATTTGGGGCAGCAATGGACTTGGAAATGCAACAAATGGATGTAAAGATGGCTTTCTTGAATAAAAAGTTAAAAAAAAAAATATCTACATAGATCAATCTCAAGGATTTGTTGAAAAAAGCAGGCAACATCTTATTTTTAAGTTGAATAAATTTTTGTATAAACTTAAACAATCACCAAGGATATGATATTAATGAATTGATATATTTTCTATAAATAATAGATATGTAAGAAATAAGATTGACCATTTTAGTTATGTGATACAATAAAAAGAATTCTTGATAATTGTTATCCTTTATTTAGATGATTTAATCATTTTAACCAATACTTTGAAGATAATGGATTGATTTAAGGCAAAATTAGAAAAGGTATATGAGATGAGTAATTTGGAAGAGCTTCACTATTATTTAAAAGAGGAATTTGTAAAAAATCGTGCTAAGAAGACTATTACAATAAGCCAAAAGAAGTATATAAAAGAATGTTGAAATAATTCTTTATAGACGATTGCAAGCCTATCGGAACACCTTTGGAGTCTAATTTAAAGTTGATGAAGCTCTTAGATGAGGAGTTTGCTAAAGTTGAAGGTGAAATATAAGGTATTTCATACAAAGCAGCAATAAACTCACTCATATATGCAATGGTTGGCACAAGGATGGATCTTGCATATGTAATGAGTATTGTAAGTCAATGTATGTCAAAAGATCGACCAATCCATTGGGCAACCATCAAGAGGATCATGACGTACTTAAAAGGCACATTGGACTTCAAATTGTGCCTTGGAGGTAATAATATTATTTTATATGGTTATTATAATGCAGATTGGGTAGGAGATGCAAATGATAGAAGGTCAATAATAGGCTATGTATTCTTTATTGGAATGGGAGCCATTCTATGGAATTGTAAGAAGCAACTCACAATTGCAAAGTCTATAATGAAAGCGGTGTTATAATATGTGAAGTCTTGCTTGAAAATGCTTTGGGCACCTGGTTGTAGAAGATAAAAAAGAAATACGCAACAACAAGATCCTAACAATTGTAATAGAATCCTAAATAACTTCCATTAAATCTTAACAATATTAATCAAGCTTTGATCCAATCTTAAAAAATTACAAAAGAAGAATAAATGAATTATATATTAATCATAAAAATATATATATATATATATATATATATATAAAATAATAATTTTAGAAAATATTAAAAATAAAAATCTTAAAATTTTAATTAAACCCTGGTCAAATACTAAATCAAACCTTAGTCAAATCCTAAGTCAAATCCTAAGTCAAATCCTAATCAAATCCTAGTCAAATTCTAAGTCAAATCCTAAATCAAATCCTAATCCTAATCAAATTTTAATAAAATCTTAATAAAATTCTATTCAAATCCTAATCAAATTCTAATCAAACACTAAATCCTAAATCCAAATCCTAATCCTAATAAAATCTTAATCAAATTTTAATCAAACACTAAATCCTAAATTTTAATCCTAATCCTAATCAAATCCTAATCAAATAATAAATCCTAAATCCAAACCCTAATCAAATCCTAGTAAAATCTTGACTCTAATGAAATCTTAATAAAATATTAAACCATAAATCCTAATCAAATCTTAACCAAGTCCTACACAATTTCTAAAGCAAATTTGTTGCAATAAATAAGTAATAGTAAAAATAGAATAAGTTACCAAGTAAAGGATATTACCTTAGATAAGTTATTAATGGTCAAAAGTTGACTCTTAGCATATAGAAAGAGCATCCTATAGATATAAGATGTGATCAAAGGAGAAGAGTCAAAGGCAAGAGGATAAAGTATATACTAGAATATATCCTAAAGACTAGGTAAGAGTAATTAGTGCATGGTATAGGATACCCTCATAGAACGTTGTCGGCGTAGAGAGAATTTGCATCAAGAAAGCGCTAGGCTTTTGGCTGCCACTAATTACTCAAGCAAGATTCAAGTATAACAAAATCTCCAAATTTATATAAAGTCTTTTTTATAGGGCTATTACACCCAATACACAAGTCTTATTTTATCAAACCACTCAAAACATAACAAAATATTCTAAACCCTCATTCCCCCGTAGAAAGGGAATATTTTCTAGACTTCAATTATCCATAACTTTTAATCCAAAAATCCAAATCTACTCCAAATTTACATGAAGTATTGATGCAGTCTTTACAACTACCATTACAAATTTCAACCATTGATTCATTACCGATCTTTAGATATTGCCAAAATCCTAGCAGTAGCTTCAAACCCTTGTTTACAAACACTCGTATACTTAATTCTTTATATCTCACAATCTAAAAGTCAAAATACTATGAAAATTTGATTTTTAGCTTTTTAGCATAATAATACACCTTTTTAAAAAGTTTGAGATAAAAATTCATCCAAAAACTCAAGATATGGCAAATCCCATCACTATCAATAAAACGGCCTACTTACTGCCTTGGAATTCGATTTGCTGTGTTTGACTCTCAATATCTCTTTCTTCAAAATTCAAAATATAGTAAGTCTTCCACATCAAATATAACACTTAAAATTATCTCTCTAGACACACTTCTTCATCTCCAAAAGCTCTCATATAACTCCTTCATTCTTCAAAAGAGTGACAATAGATACAATTTATACACCTTAATTTCAAGTGCCTATTCCTCCTTCATAAAAACTCCAAATCCCTCAATTTCTATACCAAGAGTGTAGTCCAAAAAACAAGCTTTTTAACCTTAGTATCTAATTTTCTAATGCTTTCCTTGAAGTTACCAAAATCTTTGTTAAGGTCGCAAGCAGCCTCCTGAAAGCCCAATAGGCATGGTATTTGACCAATAGAAATAAAGTTCTCCATTTCTTGCCTTCATCCAACCATGCTTTGATTTCATCCCTTCCAATTAGCCTCCTATTAGCTTAAATTTTCATCCTTAGGCTCCCACCTTCTGTCAAGGCTTTATACTAAACATCTAGATTTTAAAATTTTTAAATACCATAATTAAAATAAGTAAAAATAAAATAAAATAAAGTATCTTCTATCAACCATTTTTAATTTAATTTGCTAACCATTCTAACACACATCTAGACTCATAAATATATAATATACTTTAATTAATTTTTATATAATATAAATAATTACAATACAACAACGTTGTCGGGTAGAGAGAATTTGCCTTGGAAAAACACCGGGTTCCTAATTGCTATTAGAACTAGCAGGGAACATGAGAGGAAGCCGTGCAAGTATCTTCTATACTTGCACAATATTTGTTCAAGCTTTCAAATTATACTTATATTATATTTGTACAAGTCTTGTACAAATATAAAATATAAACACTTGAATAATACTTATATAAATACTTATATAAATACTTATATAATACTTATATAAAATAATATATAATCCTTGGTATAATACTTATACAAATATTATGTATAATACTTGTAAAATACTTATATAAATACTTGATATAAATACAAGTATATATACTTGTATAAAAGGTATAAGCAAAGTGTGTATGTATTCAAGTATACCTCAAAATACAACTGCATATGAGGAATACAAGTTATACAATAAGCTGAAACTAAATAAATCACTAAAAATTCATCCAAAGTTCAAATCAAGCGTGCTTATAGCCTATAGAAAGCCAATAATCCATTGTAAAACATATCAAAATTTCACAAATAGATGACTTACCATTTAAAAGTTATGGCTAAAAGAAGTAGGCACTAAAATTTCCAAGCAAATGCAAAGGCAGCAAAGCTCCTCTTCACTTCAGCCTTTGTTGTGATCACTTCCCTTCTCCAAATTAGACATGCAATAGCTTTTTAGAAAGCTCACTCCATCATCTAGCTTGCCCTAAAATTTTGCATGCATGCCTCTCAAACTCCAGATTTTGTAGCTAGTCGATTCTACTCTTCAAACCCTAGCAACAATTTTCCCTCTTTGACACTTCACGGCTCATAAAACTTTCATCAAAGCTCTAAATGTATTGATTTTTGTTTTTGTAGAAAGCTTACATAAGCTACTATAAGCACCTAAATTATCAAAAAGATTGAAGAGACTGTCCGACTTGGGTGGTTGAACAAAATCTCTGCCCCTCTTCGTCAGGTGGCAGCAAACCCTTTCCCACTCTCAAGCTCACAACTTTTGCTCTCCAACTCCAAATGCTACAAGAGATGTCTTGATAGAAAGCTAGCACAATTTTCCACACTTTTTAAAAAATTTCACTAAGAAAGAGTCGAAATCAAACTTGCAGTGGCAGCTCGAAGTTTCTGCCCCTCTTCATCAGGTGGCAGCAAGCCCTACTCTACTAAAACAAGCATAATTTTTTGCTCACAATTCCAGAATAAGCAAGTGAGTAGGTTCTTGAATCCTCGCAATTTGAAGAACACACCTACTAATTTTTATTACAACACTTCTATCTCCTTGGAGCTATCTCTCTCCAAAGTTCACCACTCAAAACTGCCTCCAATCCTCGGTTTAGCAAGAAGAGTATATCTCCCTTTCTTTCCATTTTAGACTATGACACGCCCACATGGGCAGCCAAATCCTATTGGATAGGCCTTATTCACCCCATGCACTTCTTTCTTACCCCTCACAAGGTCCATTCTACCTCAAAAGTCAACAAGAAAGGTAAAACAACCTTTATTTTTCTTCTAATTACAAAAGAGTCTATTCTAGGATATAAATAAGGTAGGACCAAAAAAAAATAGCCATCTTAATTCACTAAGTGGCTATAATAAATCCTCTCCTTATAATATCTTCTAAAATAACCTCTAGCACTCACACATATATTAACAATAGATACAAGATATTTAATATTTTTATACACTGCACTTAAATGCAGTATGACAACGTGAGATATCCTCATGGTACGAGAGATGTCAAAAGGATCCTAAGAATATGTATGTAATAGTCAAAGGTCAAAGAAGTTCTTTAGGACAACAACCACCTCCTATAAATAATGGATGTTGAAAGAGAGAGGGTCATCTCATTCCTTACTTCTCTTATATGCAATCTTGGTGATCTCTACTTACTTGTGTTTTGCCTCTTGTATTTCTTCAATAGGTTATAGATCCACACATACTTTATTGTGCTATTCAAGTAAGTCGAAATTATTTTCTTCTTGTTGCTTTTGTGTGGAATAGATCTTATGGGATTTTGCTAATGTTAGGATTTTGACATAAAGAGGTTCTGATTTTGACCTTATACATCTCTAACATTATTGTGTGGGTTCTCTACTCCTTGGATAGTGAGTGTAGAACCTTTGGAAAAGACCTTGATAGTATCTTTTGTGTTGCTAAAGTTATTTCATATACCTTATGTATGTCATGAGAAAGTGACTTAAAAGAGTGAAAGAACGTGATTGTGAGGTATATGAGAGTACTCATGCTTGTGAGAAGCTATAGAAATTGAATTGAAAGTGTTTTGAGTGAAAAACCACTCTTTTATTCACTAAAGGGCATTCTGAGATTTTACTAGTGTAAAATTGTTTTGGTGATTTTGATCACATAGAGACTTATTTTCTCAATATTTTTAGATACACTACTTCTAAGACATAGCTTCTAGTGAGGGTGAAGGTTTGAAAGTGATTGAGAAGTTTAGAGGCAACAATTTCTAATATTGGAAGGTCAAAATGGAACTTTTGTTGGCGTCTTTGGACCTTTGTAATATTGTAGATGAAAGTGAAGACCGTCAAAGCATGGATGCTGATATGAAGGAGCAAAAAGACTTCAAAATATATGAAAAAAAGGCTTTTGGCATGATTGCAATTAATTTGGATGAAGCCAACTTTTCTCACATAATCTCTTGCAAAAGACCAGCAGAAGTATGAAAGACTCTTTGTAATATATATGAGAATAAAAACTTGTCTAACATATTCTTCACAAAGAAGAAATTTTTTACTTGCAAGATGGAAGAAGGTGAAGATCTTATAGTTCACATCAATAAGATAAAGGCTCTTATAAACCAACTTGCAATTGTTGACAAGCCTTTAGAAGATGGTGATATTATTATGATCTTGGTTATGAGTCTTCTTGAGTCCTACAACTACCTCATTGTGGCATTGGAGTCTATTAAGATAAAGGAGCTCATCATTATTGAGATAAATAAGTAATAGTAAAAGTAGAGTATATTATCTTGTAGAAGATATTACCTTAGGTAAGTTGCTAATGGTCAAAGCATTGACTCTTGGCATATAGAAAGGGCATCCTATGGATATAGGATGTGGTCAAAGATCAAGAGTCAAAGTCAAGAGAATAAAGGATCTACTAAGGAATATCCAAAGAATAGATAAGAGTCATTAGTGCATGGCATAGGATACCCTCGAGGTAAACAAGATGCCAACGGATCCAAGGGGCATCTTGAGTGAGAGAATGTAAGGTCGTTAGTGCAAAAATGGCCGAGATCTCACCCTCGAGTCTGTGAAGATGCCAATAGTATCGGAGAGTGAAAAGAATTAAGCCTTAGGAAGCGGCGGGTTTCTGGTACACTCTTTAGAACTAGCAGGGAACATGAGAGGAAGCCGTGCAAGTATGTTCTATACTTGCACAATATTTCTTCAAGCTTTCAAGTTATACTTGTATTATACTTATACAAGTCTTGTACAAATATAAAGTATAAATACTTGAATAGTACTTATACAAATACTTGTATAAATACTTGTATAAATCCTTGATATAACATTTGTACAAATACTTGTATAAATCCTTGGTATAATACTTGTACAAATACTTGTACAAATATTATGTATAATACTTATAGAATATTTATAGAATACTTGTATAAATACAAGTATATATACTTGTATAAAAAGTATAAGCAAAGTATGTATGTATTCAAGTATACCTCAAAATACAACCGCATATGAGGAATACAAGTTATACAACAAACTGAAATTAAATAAATCACTAAAAATTCATCCAAAGGTCGAATCAAGCGTGCTTATAGCCTATAGAAAGCCAATAATCTATTGTAAAACATATCAAAATTTCACAAATAGATGACTTACCATTTAAAAGTTATGGCTAAAAGAAGTAGGCGCTAAAATTTCCAAGCAAATGCAAAGGCAGCAAAGCTCCTCTTCACTTCAGCCTTTGTTGTGATCACTTCCCTTCTCCAAATTAGACATGCAATAGCTTTTTAGAAAGCTCACTCCATCATCTAGCTTGCTCTAAAATTTCGCATGCATGCCTCTCAAACTCCAGATTTTGTAGCTAGTCGATTCTACTCTTCAAACCCTAGCAACAATTTTTCCTCTTTGACACTTCACGGCTCATAAAACTTTCATCAAAGCTCCAAATGTATTGATTTTTGTTTTTTTGGAAAGATTACACAAGCTACTACAAGCACTTAAAATATCAAAAAGATTGAAGAGACTGTCCGACTTGGGTGGTTGAACAAAGTCTCTGCCCCTCTTCGTCGGGTGGCAGCAAACCCTTTCCCACTCTCAAGCTCACAACTTTTGCTCTCCAACTCCAAATGCTACAAGAAATGTCTTGATAGATAGCTAGCAAAATCTTCCACACTCTCTATAAATTTCACTAAGAAAGAGTTGAAATCAAACTTGCAGTGGCAGCTCGAAGTTTCTGCACCTCTTCGTCGGATGGCAGCAAACCTCACTCTACTAAAACAAGCATAACTTTTTGTTCACAACTCCAATACAAGCAAGTGAGTAGGTTCTAGAATCCTCACAACTCGAAGAACACACCCACCAATTTTCACTACAAACACTTCTATCTCGTCGGAGATATCTCTCTCCAAAGTTCACTATTCAAAACTGCCTTTCCCTCTCGGTCTAACAAGAGGAGTATATCTCCCTTTCTTTCTATATTAGACTATGAGACGTCCACATGGGCAGCCAAATCCTATTGAATGGGCCTTATTCACCCCATGTTCTTCTTTCTTACCCTTCATAAGGTCCATTCTACCTCAAAAGTCAACAAGAAAGGTAAACAACCTTTACCTTTCTTCTAATTACAAAAGAGTCTATTCTAGGATATAAATAAGGTAGGAACAAAATAAATAGCCATCTTAATTTACTAACTAAGTGGCTATAATAAATCCTGTCCTTATAATATCTTCTAAAATAACCTCTAGCACTCACACATATATTAACAATAGATACAAGATTTTTAATATTTTTATACACTGCACGTAAATGCAGTACGACAACGGATCCTAAGGGACATGTAAGTCAAAGTCAAAGAGTGGAAGTTGACCATTAGGGCAGCAACCACCACCTATAAGTATCGAGTGTTTGGAAAAGAGAGTCATCTCATTCCACACTTCTCTTTGTGTGCAACCTTGCTGATTTGTACTCATATTTACTTGTATTATGCTTATGGTGTTTTTTCAATAGGTTATGGGCCCACACACACTTTGTTGTGCTATTCAAGTAAATTCAAGGCATTCTCTTGTTGTTGCTCTTGTGTGGAATAGATCTTATGGTAGTTGCTGATGTTAGAGTTTGTATGATCTTAACTTCTTATTTGGCATGAGGAGTTGCTGATATTAACATCATACATATCTAACATCTCTTTGTGGATTCTCTACTCCTTGAATAGTGAGTTGGAGAGCATATTGAAAGACCTTGATAGTGTCTTTGTTGAGTTGTTGAAGTTAGTTGGACTAGCATTCATTTTTCATGAGATTGTGATTTGAGAGAAAGATTGAAGTTGCTTGTGAGGTTGATGAGAGTGCTCATACTGATTAGAAACTTCAAAAGTTGAGTTGAGAGTGTTTTTAGTGAAAAACCACTCTTTTGTTCACAAGAGGGCATTCTGAGATTTTGCTTGTGCAAAATTGTTTTGGTGTTTATAAACACATAAAGACTCCTTTTCTTGATATTTTTTGATACACTACTCCTTAGACATGGTTTCTAGTGAGGGTGAAGGTTTGAGAGTGATTGAGAAGTTTAGAGGCGACAATTTCTACCATTGGAAGGTCAAAATGGAGTTTTAGTTGGCGTCTTTGGACCTTTGGGATATTGTAGATGAGAGTGAAGATCCTCCAAGCATAGATGCAAGCCTTAAGGACTACAAGGACTTCAAAAGACGTGAAAAGAAGGCTTTTGGCATGATTGCCACCAATTTGGATGAAGCCAATTTTTCTCATATTATCCATTGCAAAGGACCAGTGGAAGCATGGAAGACTCTTTGCAACATATATGAGAGCAAGAATTTATCTAACATCCTCTTTACAAGGAAGAAATTCTTCACTTGTAAGATGGAAGAAGATGAAGACCTTATGGCTCATGTTAATAAGGTTAAGGCCCAATTAGCAATTGTTGACAAGCCTTTAGAAGATGGTGATATTGTCATGACCTTGCTCATGAGCCTTCCCGAGTCCTACAACTACTTTATTGTAGCATTGGAGTCCATAAGGATCAAGGAACTCACCATGGACTATGTGACGGCAAGACTTGCACATGAAGTGACCAAAAGGAAGGAAAAGGAGCATCATAGTGAAGATTCGGCACTCTTCTCAAGACAAGGCAAAAGTAGCTATTCCTACCAACGTGATAATGTAAGAAGCAATGTAAAAACTTGCTTCATTTGTAGAAAACCAGGTCACTTTGCACGAAATTGCTACAAGGCCAAGAAAGGAGAGAGAGAGAATACAAACAATGCTCATGATGAAGTTGGAGGAGATGATTATGCATTCATGGCAAGTGAAGGCACTTCCATGGCTGCCATGTCCAAATGGATTGTTGATTCGGGTGCTACCAAGCACATGACTCCATACAAGTGTTCATTTGACACTTATGAAGCAATTTCAGCAACAAAGGTTTGGTTAGGAGACAATGGCATGGTACAAGCTATTGGAATTGGCTCCATTGTAGTGGAGATTGTTGTGAAGAACCAAACCAAGAGGATCAGATTGAAAGAGGTCCTACATGTGCCAAAGATGAAGAAGAACCTTCTTTCGGTGAGCAAACTTGTTTCAAGTGGTTGTAAGGTGCAATTTGATATAAATGGATGCTTTGTGAAGACAATGGAGGGTGATGATGTTTTAAAAGGCTTTAGAGATGGCAACCTCTACTTCATCAATTGTAAAAAGGTCAATGGAGTTGAAGTGGCGGCATTTGCTGATTTTCCACAAGATCTAGATAAGTTTGGCATTTGGCATCGACGCCTTGGTCATTTGAATGCCAAAAGCATGAAGGAGCTCCAATCCATGGTAAGTGGTTTAGATCTTGGTCAATGCTACAACAATGCTACCACACTTGCTTGTGAAGGTTGTATTC
>JAWRVF010002080.1:0-22586 GCA_036785485.1 Physcomitrellopsis africana
TTGCTGGACATGCCATATATTCCATTGGAGATCTGTACTCTGGTTATGATCAATTTCAATTGGCCATTGAAAGCAGAGACTTGACAACCATGAAAATTCCGTTAGGATTGGTTCGAATGTGCACATTGCCTCAAGGTGCTACAAACTCAGTGGCACATATGCAAAATACAATGAATCAAATCTTGAGAGAATTTGTACCAGAAAAGACTATACCCTTTGTGGATGACATTCCTATCAAAGGATGTAAAGAAGAATATAAAGACTCTATTTTGGATAATAATGGTTGCAGAGCATTTGTAAGAACGCATATTAAAGATGTTGATAAGATTTTATGCAAGATTAAAGAAGCAAATTTGACTCTTTCAATTGAGAAGTCTAAATTTGGTTTTGAAGAAATTTTGGTAGTTGAACATCTTTGTGGACGGTATAGAAGAAGGCCTAATCCTGAGAAAGTTGATGCTATTGCAAAAATGATGGCTTGTAGTAACATCACTGAAGTGAGAAGGTTTCTAGGAGCATGTGTCTTCTATCAAATATGGATACCTCATTTTGCTCACATATCAGAGCCTCTTTACAAATTATTAAGGAAGAGAATTAAATTTCATTGGAAACAAGAGCAAGATTTGGCGATGGAAGACTTGAAAGGAATTTTAAAGTCACCTCCAGTTTTAAAACAAGTTGAATATGAGAGTGGAAGACCGGTGATTGTTACAGTGGACACAAGTCCAATAGCCATAGGGTGGGCTGTTGGCCAGGATGATATAAAAGGAGATAGATTTGCTATTCGTTTTGGAGCAAGGATTCTTACAGAACGCCAGAGAGCATATCCTCAAGTGAAGAGAGAGCTTTGGGGTGCACTTACTGCTCTAACAACTGAAAGAAATTACTTGATTGGAGCAAATGTTGTGTTGGAAACTGATTGCTTACCTCTTCTTGGTATGATTGCCAATTGTTCTTCACCAGACATTGCCATGCTTCGATGGATAGCATATATCAAGTCATTGAATCCAGTTTTGGTGCACATTGCTGGAAAAATGAATCCTGTGGCGGATATGTTATCAAGGGCCAAATATTTTCATGAAGAAGAAATGATGGCTCATGAGGAGAGTGAAGACCTTTTAGAAGAAAGGTATGTATTGGCTGTTGATAGAAAAAATTTAACCAATGACATCTTGCCATTCAAAGTAGAGTTATATAAGGGGAGACTACAAGATATTGGACTCTATTTGAGCACTTTGAAGAAGCAAGAAGGATGGATGGACAAGACTTTTAAAGATATCAGACATCAATCATACGGATATCTGTTGAGAGATGGACTTCTTTGGAAGAGGGCAAAAAGAGCTGATGAATTACCTTTGAGAGTGGTGGATGATCTTGAAACCAAAATCCACGTGCTTAGAGAATTTCATGATGCCCTTTGGGCTGGTCACAGAGGAGTTTGGGCCACTTATACAAAGATTAAGGAATGATATTGGTGGAAGGGTTTATATAAGGATGTTGAAGAATTTGTAGCTTCATGTGTTGTATGTCAACTTCAATCTAAGGCCCGATACAGGGATGAACTACATCCCACTTATCCTCCTTCAATTCATTTCCAATGGATGATTGACTTAGTTGCAATGCCACCTGGAATTTGGGGAATGAAGTATCTTATTTTGGCAAGGGAAGAGCTCTTAAACTTTGTTGAAGGAAGAACTCTTCGAACCAAGACTACGGAAGGAATTTATAAATTCATTCTTGAAGATATTTTTAGTAGATATGGAAGTATTCGAAGAATGAGAGCTGATAGGGATGAATTAGATGCAATTGAAGCAAGATCGTTTTTTCAAAGATATGGTGTACAGCTAAGGTTAACAACTGCTTACAATCCTGAAGCTAATGGCAAAATAGAGAGGGGACACCCTCCTATCATTCATGCCTTAGTTAAGGCTTGTAAAGAGAAGCCTAATCTTTGGCCTAGGCTATTGCCATTTGCATTATGGGCTGATAGAACCACCCATAGCACTGTCACTGGATATATGCCAGTAGAACTTATGCATGGACATAAGCCTATTATGCCTGGAGAAGAATCAGTTCCAACTTGGATATTTTTTTCTTGAAAAGATGATATTACAAGAGAAAGGCTATTAGAACTTCACATTCAGCAGCTTAGAAGATTGCTTGAAGATATGCAAATAGCATTAAAAAGGCTTAAGGTTGCTAGATTGAGCAATAAAGAGAGATTTGACAAAACCCATAGAATGAGGTCTAAGAAAATTGAAGAAGGTGATTGGGTGTTGGTGTTTGACAGTTCATTAGAACATCAGCACAGCACAATGAGGAAATTTGCACGAAGATGGTTTGGACCATATGTGGTGGTTAAAGTACATACCAATGCCACATATTCGCTGCGAGAGTTGGATGGAACTTTATTGAAGATCCCAATAGCTGGCAAAAGAATTAAAACATATAGAAGAAGGGATGGAAAGTTTCACACCAATGATCTTGAAGAATTCTTAACTCCATCAGAGACCAAAGAAATACCAGAAGGTGATGAAGAGATTGAAACGGAGGATGAAGAGGATTAAACTTGGCACATACCGGAGGATGTGCAGGTTTAGAGGGGGAGCATGTCATACTGCATTTACGTGCAGTGTATAAAAATATGAAAAATCTTGTATCTATTGTTAATATATGTGTGAGTGCTAGAGGTTATTTTAGAAGATATTATAAGGAGAGGATTTATTATAGCCACTTAATTAGTGAATTAAGATGGCTATTTGTTTTGTTCCACCTTATTTATATCCTAGAATAGACTCTTTTGTAATTAGAAGAAAGGTAAAGGTTGTTTTACCTTTCTTGTTGACTTTTGAGGTAGAATGGACCTTATGAAGGGTAAGAAAGAAGAGCATGGGGTGAATAAGGCCCATCCAATAGGATTTGGCTGTCCATGTGGGCGTCTCATAGTCTAATATAGAAAGAAAGGGAGATATACTCCTCTTGTTAGACCGAGAGAAAAGGGCAGTTTTTGAATGGTGAACTTTGGAGAGAGATAGCTCCAAGGAGATAGAAGTGTTTGTAGTGAAAATTGGTGGGTGTGTTCTTCAAGTTGTGAGGATCCTAGAACCTACTTACTTGCTTGTATTGGAGTTGTGAACAAAAGGTTATGCTTGTTTTAGTAGAGTGAGGTTTGCTGCCATCCGATGAAGAGGGGCAGAAACTTCGAGCTGCCACTGCAAGTTTGATTTCAACTCTTTCTTAGTGAGATTTATAGAGTGTGTGGAAAATTGTGCTAGCTTTCTATCAAGACATTTCTTGTAGCATTTGGAGTTGGAGAGCAAAAGTTGTGAGCTTGAGAGTGGGAAAGGGTTTGCTGCCACCCGACGAAGAGGGGCAGAGACTTTGTTCAACCACCCAAGTCGGACAGTCTCTTCAATCCTTTTGATATTTTAGGTGCTTATAGTAGCTTGTGTAAGCCTTCCACAAAAACAAAAATCAATACATTTGGAGCTTTGATGAAAGTTTTATGAGCCGTGAAGTGTCAAAGAGGGAAAATTGTTGCTAGGGTTTGAAGAGTAGAGTCGACTAGCTACAAAAACTGGAGTTTGAGAGGCATGCATGCAAAATTTTAGGACAAGCTAGATGATGGAGTGAGCTTTCTAAAAAAGCTATTGCATGTCCAATTTGGAGAAGGGAAGTGATCACAACAAAGGCTGAAGTGAAGAAGAGCTTTGCTGCCTTTGCATTTGCTTGGAAATTTTAGCACCTACTTCTTTTAGCCATAACTTTTAAATAATAAGTCATCTATTTGTGAAAATTTGATATGTTTTACAATGGATTATTGGCTTTCCATAGGCTATAAGCACGCTTGATTCAACCTTTGGATGAATTTTTCGTGATTTATTTAGTTTCAGTTTGTTGTATAACTTGTATTCCTCATATGCGGTTGTATTTTGAGGTATACTTGAATACATACATACTTTGCTTATACTTTTTATACAAGTATATATACTTGTATTTATACAAGTATTCTATAAGTATTCTACAAGTATTATACATAATATTTGTACAAGTATTTGTATAAATATTATACCAAGGATTTATACAAGTATTTGTACAAATGTTATACCAAGGATTTATACAAGTATTTATACAAGTATTTGTATAAGTATTATTCAAGTATTTATATAAGTATTTGTATAAGTATTATTCAAGTATTTATATTTTATATTTGTACAAGACTTGTATAAGTATAATACAAGTATAACTTGAAAGCTTGAAGAAATATTGTGCAAGTATAGAACATACTTGCACGGCTTCCTCTCATGTTCTCTGCAAGTTCTAGTAGCAGTTAGGAACCCAGCGTTTTTCCCTAGGCGAATTCTCTCTACCCGACAACTTCTAGAAAGGGCATTAGACAAACCTTGTTGTTTTCCTAGCTTATACATGATAATGAACTCGAATCTTGATAAAGACATATTCCATCGAGCTTGGTGACGATTTAAAACACGTGCTGATATGAAATACTCGAGATTCTTGTGATCCGTATATACGGTGACTGGATGGGAGGCGCCTTCTAGATAATGACGCCATTCTTGAAAAGAGTCCACGATTGCAAGAAGTTTTTTGTCGTGGATCTCATAATTAATCTTGGCTGTTGAAAACTTTTTTGAATGAAAAGCTATTAGATGAAGTTCGTCATCTGTTCCCATTTATGACAATACGGCACCCAATGTAAAATCTTATGCATCTATTTCCATAAAGAATGCTTTAGAAAAGTCGACGCGATACAAAGTTGGTACAGAAGTAAAAACTGTCTTGAAAGCTTCAAATGATGCTTCTGCTTCCTTGTTCCACTCAAGTTTTTCTTTACAAGTTAAGCGTGTCAATGGAACTGCAACTTGAGAAAAGTTCTTAATGAAGATTCGATAATAATTGGCAAATCCCAAAAAACACTGTACATCTCTAATTGTCCTTGGAATTTTCCAGTCCATAATTGTCTGAACTTTCTTAAGATCCATCATTAAGCCGTTATTAGAAATGATGTATCCTAGGAAGTTAACTTGAGTAGTGTGAAATACACACTTTTCCATCTTGGCGTATAATCCCGTATCTCTAAGTTTTTGTAAAACACGAAAAACATGAAATTCATGTTCTTATGCGTTCTTAGAGTAGATTAGAATATCGTCTAAATAGCAGACAACAAAATCATCAAAAAATTCACAAAAAACGTCATTCATAAGATGTTGAAAAGCAGCTGGTGCATTTGTGAGTCCAAACGGCATGACATTATATTCAAAATGTCCATACCTAGTTCGAAATGCAGTCTTCCATTCGTCACCTTCTTTGATGCGGACCAAGTTATATGTTCCTCCTAGATCTATTTTTGTATAGATCTTTGCTTGGCTGAGTTGATCAAGAAGTCTTGAAATCAGAGATAAAGGATACCTATTCTTGATGGTAATCTTATTAAGCCCTCGATAATCTACGCACATCCGTAAGGATCCGTCTTTTTTCTTTACAAATAAGATAGGAGCTCTTGTTGGAGATTTCGAATGGCGTATGAAGTTCTTAGCCAAGTTCTCGTCAATATATTCCTTCAATGCAGTCAACTCGTTCTGCGATAAACTATAGATTGGTCCAAATGGTGGTTGAGCTCCTGGTTGAAGGTCGATTGAGCAATCATAAAGTCGATACTGTGGAAGAATATCTATGTTTTTCTTTTCAAAAAAATCTTGAAAATCTTCATACTGGTTAAGAATATTACTTGTAGTCTTCTCAATATCCGAAATAGGTGTGGCATATATAACAAAAGATGGTCCTTCTTTTGTTGCATATATAAAAGCTTTCGCACCTATTAGTAAGAGTTTGGATATACTAGACTTATATATTTCTACTTGACTATTGGATTCTTGGGTTGAACTACAAGAAAAGTCGAGATTACGAGAAATCCAATCTATTTGAGGATTATACTTTTTTAACCACAATAATCTTAAAATAATCCGATTTGAAGGAGATCTAATCACATTAAATATTACTACACTAGTATGTCCTTTAATTGCTACATCTAAAGGAACAGTCTCATGGATGACATTTGCAGAAGATAACAAACGACCATCTATGACTTCTACGTGCACAGATTTAGCTTTCTTGATTAAAACTATTTCTTATTTTTTGACAAAGTCTTTGTCTATGAAACAGGCGGAGGCTCCTGAATTTAATAAAACAAAGACTTTGTGATTTTTAGGTCCTAATAATACTTCTATTATAAAACAAGGTGAGGGGTCTGAGGAGAGAATAGGACCTTTACAAGGTGTTGCACATGATTCCAGCTGCACGGTCCCTATTGTAGCTGGAGAAATTTGTTTTCTGACACAGTGTTTTCTCTAGCAGCCATACTTCTCATTTTGCGATTGCGTTGCTTCTTTGGACAATATTGAGCAGTGTGTTTAGATTCTCCACAATATAAGCACAAACCTTCTTGACGCCATTGAGTCTTTTCCTGCTCAGTGAGAGGTTTAAAGCGTATCGCATCAATTTGCATTGGTTCTGGTTTAGCCAAGTAAGTTTCTAAAAACTTAGGAGTTGCTGTCATCAATTGACTTGTTCCTCTCCAACTGAATTTATGTTCCTGGCACCTTTCAAATAATCGATTGTCACATACAATTGCTTGAGCAACAAATTGCTCCAAAGATTCAGCTTTTGGCATTGTTAGTAACAAATCTTTGGTGTTATCCTTCAATCCATAATGAAATTGGTTGATAAGGACTTTGTCATTCCACTCTACATCGCAAGCAAGATTTTGAAATTCAGCAGCATATGTTGTAGCTGATCGTGATCTTTGTCGTAAAGATAAAAGTTTGGTCTCTGCTACCCTCTCTCGGTCACTTTCTCCAAATATAGCGGTAAACACTTCAAGGAATGAATTCAGATTGTAAAGAAGTCTTGAATCTTTTTCCATCAAAGGTGCAAACCAAGAAAGGGCACTTTCAGATAAAAGTGCACCTATGAATCCAACTTGGATAAATCCATCAGGATATTGGAAAGGGTGTAACCTTAAATAAAGCTTGACTTGTTGCAAAAATCCTCGAAATTTTGATCTTGTTCCATCAAATTTCTCGGGCATACTAATCTTTACCTCTTTAACGCTTAAAGAAGCAAGATTTCTTGGATTCGGTTGGGAGGCTGATCTACTTGCTTCTCTCAGTTGTACAACTTCTTGGCGTAAGCTCTGGACTTCCTCCATAGGTATTGGAATAGCGCTTCTATGATTACCATTGGTGATTCGTGAAATTTCTATTCTAAGAGTGTTGACAAGCTCTTGAAGATCTGCAATAGTTACAAATCTATTCTCGCTTCCAGTAAGTGTAGCATCCATGATTTTTTCTTCCATCTTAGACAACTTCGCAAATCTATAATTTGGATTAGAAGAGGGTAATCTGCAACTTCTAATATCAAATAAAAATCTTCCACAAAGAGGGGTGATCCACTCTCTTTTAAGAAAAAATCAAGGTTAGAAAGCAAATAGAGTCAATTCAAAGGTGGGTAGTCCGCAACCTTCAAATACAAAGAATAGAAGTGGGGTATTCTACTCACTTCTAACACAAAATAAGAACAATAAATCTTCACTCTTGTCAAACTGTCAAGGACAAGAACTTGATGAAATCAAATGGTCAAGTGAGACTTCTCTTATAAAATAGAAGTAAAAAAATATGTATTTAATAGAAACTGGAATGGCTATTGTCAAAAGACAAGACAACTAGAGACTCTTGAAACTAGATTAGAAGCAAGAAAGGAGTTGACAAGAGTGAAGAAGGCTTCACTCTTGTCTCTATATATACTATCTAACTAGAAGCTATGTGGCGATGTTCTATAGGACCTCCAATATGTGTTGACTTTGAAGGCCACTTGCCTTAGCTTGCAAGGCAAGTTTTTTACATGTGCGTCACGTAGTTAGCTTGAAAAACAAGCTATTAATATGTGTGGCACATGGTTAACTTGTTGACCAAGTTTCTAACCAAGAAATCAACTATGGACACCTATACGGTCAAAGCAACGTCTATGAAGCTTCCAAGAAGTTTCTTTAGAAGATATTATAGAATTAATCTACTTTTATCTACTTTTACCTAGTTCTACTTAATTATATAAGTAACTATGTGTATGTCCATGACACATTGTTAACTAGATATTTATCTTAGCTTTTCAATGGTATAAAAAATTATAATATATTATGTATAATCATAGAAATATAATGACTATAGTCATGCCATCTCATTTTCGTAGTTTTGTTCTTCATTTCCAAAAATCAAATTTTATTTATATATTAGTACTTTGTATATCTACCTTTTGCTTCTAATATTGCAACTACCCTACTAGGCATACTTTCTACTAGTCTTTTGCATGTTATAGATCCAATATCATTCCATGTGTCTTGTACATGCTCCCATAGCTCATACATTCTTTTCGGCTCTTCTTCGTACGAATTCAATCTTCTCTTCAGTTCAACCCATAGATATTTGATTGGATTAAGATCCAAAGATTGTAGAGGCCATTCTAGGACCTCGACTTCATTTTCTTTGAACCATTTCTTTGCTAATCTAGATGTATGCTTCAAGTCATTATCTTGCTAGAAGATGACTTTGTTGCGTATCTTTCTTATTATTTTTTCATCAACTTGGAGTTGTCTTGCAATCTGTCGAGCTGGAATACCCTTCTCGAGGAGATTGATGATATTGTTCTTCTTTTCTTCAAATATCTTCTTCATGTCTTCAACGGGACTTGAATTGTAGACGTTGCAGATATGAGGCAGACCTACAAACCACTAGGCTATTAGGAAACTTGATAATTGCTTGTAATTTGTTGGTATTGATAAAAAAAATCTAGTTGGTGGTAAGGAACAAAAGTGCAGAAATGAGGTGGCATGACTATAGTCATTATATTTCTATCGTTATGCATAATATATTATAATATTTTATATTATTGAGAAGCTAAGATAAATATCTAATTAACAATGGTAGTTTCATGCAAATTGATGGACTACATCAAAAGAAATATAGCTTTAAATAAAAAAGTGCCAAATATTTCCGTAATTTTATTTGTCACTATAAATAAAATAAGTTGATTTGATAATATCTGATAGAAAAGCTTCCTAGAAGATTCATAGATATAGAATCACCTTTATATATGTCTATAGGTGATTGATAGAATAGAAACTAGATCAACAAGCTAGCCACATGGCGCATATGTTGGTAGCTTGCGAAATAAGCCAAGTAGGTGGCGCACATGTGAAAAACTTGTCGTGTAAGTTTGACACATGTCTTGCAAATTGGATACGTGTAGGAGGTCTTATAGAATACCGCCACGTAGTTTTTAAATAGATAGTATAAATAGAGATAAGAGTAAAGCCTTTTTCACTCTTATCAACTTCTTTCTTGCTTCTAGTCTAGATTCAAGAGTCTATAGTTTTCTTATCTTGTGACAATAGCCATTCTAGTTCCTTTTAATATACATACTTCCTTATTTCTATTTTGTTATACTTCTTGATAGAAGTTTTATATGTTTATTTACTTTCATCAAGTTCTTGTCCTTGACAGATTGACAAGAGTACTTATACAATATCAGAGCTTTGTCTTTTCTTAATTAAAAATAGATTATCCCTTTTTCTTGATAAGACATAAGCATAATAGAAGTTGTGGAATACCCACTTCTAAATTGATATTGTTTCTAGAATTTTTTCTTTTGACTGTGTTATTCTGTATTTTTTGAAGTGAGAGTAGACACCTTCTTTTCTATTGTATTAACATGGCAGAGCTTACAAAAATGAAGAGTACAATGGTACAAATGCAAGAACAAATGAGAGAGCTAACGTCAAGGACGTACTTGTCAAAATCTTCTAGAACATTCTAAAAGGTTCTTAAAACTCTCTAGAACCTCCCAGAACCTTCTAGTATCTTCCAAGTAGATAGAAGTTACTTGAGAAGCTTCCTAATTGGTAGAAGTTGCTTGAGAAGCTTCCTAATTAGTGGAATTTGTTTGAAAAGCTCCCTAGTTGGTAGAAGTTGCTTGAGAAGCTTTCTAGATAGGAGTATATATTGGAGTCGAGGCTGAAGAGTTCTTTAGTCTCGATAACACATCTCTTGGAGCTCTAGCTCACCTCTCTGGTGTTGTTTCTTGTACTTATCTGATTAATCTAATTCTTGCGAGTTCTTCTTGAATTTCTTGTTTAGACTTTTAATCTATATTTTACGTCCGTGACAATTTGTCGAGACTGCCTTTCTATCAATATTGGAGCTTAGTTCTTTTAGGTAGAGAGTAGGCTATCCCTCTCCTTGGAGATACTTGAGTGTTCTAAGGGTCGCGGATTATCTTCCCTTGGACTAATATTGATTCTTTCTTCTTTATTTAGCATGGCTAATAAAGAAGACGTTAACATGGTAGAATCTTTGGAGTCAAAATTAGATGTGATTATTTATGCCCTTAATGCTCTAGTGGTTAGAACTGCTGAAATTGAAGAAAATTTTGCTAAGCTTCCTGGAGCTACAAGAGTGGGAGTGGCTTAGGCTGCAGTACAACCACCTCTAGCTAGTAAAGTACTGTCATGTACATTTCAATATGAGAATTTGGTTACACAGTTGTCATGATGTAACGTGACTATTAAGTGAAAGAGTGTGAAAATAGTATATTATAGAAGATCTTAGTTCAAAATATTGTAGCAAATTATCTTAGAAAAATAGATAATAGTAAAAAGAGAATAAAACTAATGAATATTAATGCTGCCTTTTTTACAAATGAGCTTCTATTTACTTTGTAGGACCATAAGTAAGGCAAAACAAAGTAGATTGAGAAATAAAATAATATAGGCATATATAGGAGGGAGTTAAAAAGAGGTTTCAAAAAAATTTACCACAAAAATCTCAAAATAGATACCCAGAAAGGACCGGTTATGAGCTAGGGTCAAAATCAGACCCCAGAGCACAAAACCATGTGCCTACGGCGGATCCAAAAGATTTTTGCAGATCAGAGATTGGGATTAGGGAGTAGACTTGAAAGGTTTGGTATAAGAGTTGGTTTTGAATGATTTAGAGAAGAAATGACTTTTTAACAGCTTTGCAAAGTCAGGCTTGTTTTAGGCAACTTGGAATTTTGTGAAATAAAATAGGGTTGATGTTTTAGGCAATTTCAAAAGTTTTGTAGTAGATCCACAGCTAAATTTGTGGATTTTTGGATATTGTTGTTGTTAATGTGTATTGTGAATTTTAGCTGAATCTAATAGTTTAGTTGTATGTAATTGGAGTTTAAGTGGGTCAAGGTCTCAGAAATTAAGTTTTGAAGGTCAGTCAAGGTTTTTGAGATCTTGAGCAATCTGTCTATTGGATTGGAGTAAACTTTATTTGTGTAGATAGTAGACTTGTTTTCCTATACACATGAGTGATTTGAGATTGATTGAATAGTGAAGAAGGAAGAAATCAATACTAGAAGATCAGCATCAAGGTTGGAGAAGGAGGCCGGCCAACACTCGAGAAGGTTTTAGGATTTTTCTTCCATTTGATAAGTTCGATTTCCTTCAAATTTGCTATGCTTGATGCTGACTAAGAGATTGAAAGGTGTACAAAGTTTTAAGTAAGATCAATAGTCTAATCAATAGATATTGAGATTCTAATTTTTCCTAGGGTTGATTTGAATTGGTTAGAATTTAGTTTAAGATTTGTTTAGGATTTGGTTTAGGATTTAGAATTTGTTTAGGATTTGGTTTAGGGTTTAGGATTTAGGAGTTTTTTGGGGTTTGTTTTAGGATTTATAGTTTGATTTAAGATTTGGGATTTGACTTAGGGTTTGACTAAAATTTGACTAGGGTTTGACTTAGGATTTGATTTAGGTCTTGACCAGGGTTTGACTAGGGTTTGACTAGAGTTTGACTTTGGATTTATTTTAGGTCTTGACCAGGGTTTGACTTAAGATTTGACTTAGGATTTGATCTATGATTTGAATAGGATTTGACCTAGGATTTGACTTAAGATTTGACTAGGATTTGACCAGAGTTTGATTTAGAATTTGATTTAGGATTTTGAATTTGATTTAGGATTAGGGTTTGATTTAGGGTTTGATTTAAGATTTAGGATTTGATTAGGATTAGGATTTGATCAAGGTTTTGTCTTAGGATTTGACTTAGATTTTGACCAGGATTTAACTAGAGTTTGACCAAGGTTTGATTTAAGATTTGATTTAAGATTTAGCATTTGATTAGGATTAGGATTTGATCAGGGTTTGATTTAGGATTTGACTTAGGTTTTGACTAGGATTTGATCAGGGTTTGATTTAGGGTTTGACTTAGGTTTTGATTAGGATTTGATCAAGATATGACTTAGGATTTTAAGATTTCTATTTTTAGTATTTTCTAAATTTATTATTTTATATATTATTTTCTTTTATGATTAATGTATGATTCATTTACTCTTCTTTTGTAATTTCTTTAAGATTGGATCAAAGTTTGATTAATAGTGTTAAGATTTAATAGAAGTTGTTTAAGATTCTATTAGAGTTGTTAGGATTTTATTGTTGTATATTTCCTTTTTGTCTTCCACAGCCAGGTGCCCGGAGCATTCTCGAGCAAAATTGCACGTATTACGACATAATTTGGTGAACCCGACGTGAAAAGCTTGAGGTGGAAGATTATTGGAAATTTTTTTGGATTTATTTGACTTATGGAGAAGGAAGGCAAGAGAGTTGAAGGAGGAATTATGGATGGTGCATCAATTGGAGCTTCTAGTGGAGTTGCAAGTGGAGGTAGCAAAGGAGGACAAGGTATGTATTTTGATCCTAACTCTGCAAGCATGTTTGAAGCATTTGCTTTATTCATGCAACAACAACAGGTGAAAGATCGCAAGGAAGGTATGGCAAATAAGGCATTACAGGCAGTTGTGGACAAGATTGACCAATTTGAAGGGAAGAATATTACAAAATATTTAAGATGTTATGTTAAAGAAATGGAATTGAAGCGTGTTTCTGAGAAGGAGATGGTTCAATTATTTGAACTGGCTACTATACCGGAGATAAGAAGTCATGTTAAGTCCATTATAGGACAATCTGGAGATTCATGGGAAAGGTTTTCTCAAGCATTAAAGGATGAATATTTTTTTGAAGACAGTGATCGGGTTACAAAAAGGACATTTTTTGAATGGATTGAAAGGCCTAAGAAGGATCTTCAAGCGACAGAATTATTAAGGGAGTTTGAAAGGCAATATTCCCATCTATCAAAGAAAGAGAAGCTATTACTAGATCCAAGCAAAGTAGAGCTTTTTCTTCAAGCGGCTGATAGAGAGCTACAAGAGAAGTTGGAAATATTACTTGAAGATAAAGAAGAAGAAGAAGGACTAACATCAAATTGGAAGGAAGTGGAAGAAGCAATAGGAGTACTTGCAAAAAGAGAAAGGAGAAAAGATCGGGTGGATCTTCAAAGACCATTGCAAGCTTCTAAGGTAAAATTACCTACAAACCATCCTACACCTATGATTCAACCTTCAATGGCAACATCAAAGAAAGAAGAAATGGACATTGATGAAATCATACGAGGGATGAGAGATTTGCAAATAAAATTTGTAAAACTTAAAGAAAAGGGCCAATCATCAAAAGTATCAACAAGACAAAAATTTGGCCAAATGGATGGTATAGTACATAGGTGCATGTAGTGTAATAGCGTGGATCATTCAATAAAGGAGTGTGAAGATTTTATAGAGGCGCTATGCAAAAGAGTTATTTTTATCAAAGATGGTATGATACATTTAAAGGAAAATGGAAAAAAATTAGAGACAAACTTTAATAAAAGAGGAATGAAGGCACTTGCAAGAAAATCATTTAAAATCTCAAGCAATGAAGCATCAATATATTGGGTGGAAGAAAATCGACGCAAGTGTTTAAGCATAAATCTTGAACTTCTAAGAAAATCTAGTTCTTTGTGGACAAGTGTAATGAATTATGCTGAAAGAGGAAAATTTACCAAAGATGATTTAAAATATGTTGGAAATGACATTTGACAAATTATCAGATGGAATGATCCTGTAGATGGATTATCGGTACATGCTCATATTGTAAGGAATCAACATGATGCATTAATAGAAGAAAAAAGAAGAAGAGATGAGAATAATGAAGGGCCATCAAAAAGGACTACAAGAGAAGAAAAAATACGATAACAAAAAAATCCTATGCATGAAGAGACAATAGAGAATGTTCCTACAAAAAAAAGAGATTTTATAAAAGAGAAGGAAAAGGCCTCTGCTTATAAATTACAATCAAATATTGAAGCTGCTATTGATTTAAAGAAGGTATTGGAGGAGTGGATTTTAAGTGGAAAGGTTGAATTTACAGTTGGTGAGATTTTAGGAATTGCAAAAAGAAAATTTCATGAAATTATTATTGATACAATAAAAAGAAAACGACAATCTATTGGTAATACTATAATATCAAATATACAAGTACAAAGGCAATGGGAAGCAATGAAGATGAAAAAATTGAAATGCGATTGGTTGGAGATGTTTCACAAGTCAAGTTCATAGATAAAGAAGATAGTACTCAAGCTTTTAGTCATTATTCTCGAAGTCTTTGGACAAGAGTTTCAATGGAAACTTTAATAAAATTAGGAAAATTAGAAGAGCCGATTGTAGCACTAATTGATCATGGTTCTGAAATCAATTTGATATCAAAAGAATTATATAGAAAGAGAAAATGGCCAATTGATACTAAACATGGGTGGATGATAAGATCAGCAAATAATTCAAAGAGAGAATTGTATGGAGCTTGTCCAAATATAAAGGTGATGATAGGAGATGTCAATCATGAAGAATATTTCTTTGTACAAGATATGTCTACATATCCAATTATATTAGGACAACCATTTATTACTACCACAAGAATGGAAACAAAGGTTATGAATGATGGTTCAACCTATGCAAGACTAAGAAGCCAAGATGGAATGAAAGCAGTTCAATTTTTAACTATTTGTGCTGATCATGAAAGAAATCGTGATAAGTTGAGAGAAAAGCCATTATCAAATGAGAACTTTGAAGACCTTGAGGGTTTTTTCCGCACACCATTGTAAAGCGGTGTCGGGGTAGAGAGAATCTGCCTCAAGAAAGCGCTAGGCTTTTGGCTGCCACTAATTATTCAAGCAAGATTCAAGTATAATAAAACCTCCAAGTTTATATAAAAGAGATCTTCATAGGGCTATTACATCCAATACATAAGCCTAATTTCCTCAAACCACTCAAAACATAACAAAATTTTCTAAACCCTCATTCCCCCGTAGGAAGGGAATTTTTTCTGAACTTCAATAATCCATAACTTTTAATCCAATTGTCCAAATCTACTCCAAATTTACATGAAGTACTGATGTATTCTTCACAACCACCACCACAAATTTCAACTGTCGATTCATTATCAATCTTTAGATATCGCCAAAATCCTAGCAGTAGCTTTAAACCCTTGTTTACAAGCACCTGTGTACTAAATTCTTCATATCTCACAATCTAAAAGTCCAAATGCTATGAAACTTTGATATATAGCTTCTTAGCATAATTATACACCTTTTAAGAAATTTTAAGACAAAAATTCGTCCAGAAACTCAAGATATGACAAACCCCATCACTATCAACAAAACGGTCTACTTATTGCCTTGGAATTCGATCTGCTGTCTTTGACTCCCAATAACTCCTTCTTCAGAACTCTAAATGTAGTAATTCTTCTACATTAGGTGTAGAACTTGAAATCCCCTCTCTAGTCGCACCTCTCAATCTCCAAAAGCTTTCATACAAATCCTCCAATCCTCAAAAGAGTGACAATATGTCTCATATTGACACCTTATCTTCAAATGGCTATAACTTCTTCATCCTAACTCCAAATCCTCTAATTCTTGTACACAAATTGTACCCAAAATCCTAAACTTTACAACCTTAGTCTCCGTTTTTCTAATCGCCTCCTTGAAGTCGCCAAAACCCTTGTTAAGGTCGTAGGCAGCCTCCTCAAAGCCCATTGGGCATGGTATTCGACCAATAGGGATGAAGTTTTCCATTCCTTGCCTTCATCCGACCATGCCTTCATTTCATCCCTCCCAATTAGCCTCCTACTAGCTTATATTTTCATCCTTAGGCTCCCACCTTCTCTCAAGGCTTCATACTAATCATTTAGAACTTATAATTTTTAAATACCATAATCAAAACAAGTAAAAATAAAATAAAGTTTCTTCTATCAATCCCTTTCATTTATTTTACTAACCATTCTAACACATATCTAAATTTATAAACATATTATTATTTTTGAGTGGATTTTACATACTGTAAGCAATTTTAGTACGACAGCGGGATTGCAATGGATTAAAAGAAGACATACTCCTGCTAAATTTAACAAAGATGGCATTACCTACTGGACTTATTAGATTGAAACAAGATGGTGTATTATCTTTTAAAACTATTGAAAAGATGAAAAGAATAGATAAACGTTATGTTAAAAATATAGAAAAAACTTTGAAAGAAAATAAAGAATTAGTTAAGGATGAATTTATATCAGCATCATTTGAAGAAGTTGGATTTGTAGATACTATGGGAGAATTAAATTATTTATTATAATATGGATTACAAGGAAGTAATAAAATTATCAATGTATGTTTTAAAGAATTTTATGATGAAATTCAAAACTTTATGAAAAATTTAAGTTGCCAAGAGGTATGTATTGAAACTAAGTATAAATCAGTGGCAAAAAAGGTTAAACCAGTGGCTTTGCCACTACCATCAGATTGTGAAGAAAAAGTGAGAGGAGCATCTACACAACCAAATTTGAGAGATCCTAAGAAGATAGGGCATAAATTTATGGATGCTACATTAGATGGATTAAAGGTTGGATGTAAAGGATTTTTGACAAAATATGAAGAAAAATGCTTTAAAAATATGCTTTCACGACATGGAAAGGCTTTTGCATTTGAAGCACATGAAATTAAATGTGTTGATCCAAATATTGTAATACCTATGGTTATTTTTACTGTTCCTCATGAACCATGGAATTTACGACCAATTCCAGTACCAAGAGCACATTTATCCAAGTTGATAAACTTATTCAATGAAAAGATTGAAATGGGGATTTTGATACCATCTATAGCACCTTACTCAAATTGATGGTTTACATCTATAGCACCTTACTCAAGTTGGATTTATGGATACTTCATTTTGCACATGTGAAAAATCCATTATATAAGTTGTTAAGGAAGAATAAAAGGTTTCAATGGAAAGAAGAACAAAGAAAAGCTATGGAAAAATTGAAAGAACTTCTTTCTTCACCTCCAACTTTGAAGAAAGTGAATTATGAATGTAGAAGACGAGTAATATTAACAGTTGATGTGAGTCTAATTGGAATAGGTTGGGCAATTAGACAAGATGATAAACAAGGAAATAGATATGTAATAGGGTTTGGAATAAAGGTTTTGAATATTAGACAAAGAGCATATGCACAAATTAAAAGAGAATTATGGGGTGTAATAATTGCCATGAAAAATGAAAAGGAGTATTTGATTGGTGCATCGATAGTTATAAAAACAAATTATTTGCCTTTACTAGGCATGATTACAAATTGTTCAACTCCTGATATTATTATGTTAAGGTGGATAGCATATATCAAATCTTTGAATCCAGAGTTTAAATACATTGCAGGGAGAGAAAATTCAGTTGCAGATATGTTATCAAAAGCAAGGTATTATGATGAAGAAGACATGATTGATATGGAAGATGATGTGGGTGCAAATTTTTATACTAATGCATTATCAAAAGAAGAAGGTGCATGTTTGACTGTACCATTGGAATTATTTTTAAGAGACTCATATGAAGGTGAATGGAAAGATATTAAAAAGTATCTAAATACTTTAAAGTGACAAAAAAGTTGGACAGATCAAAAATTTAAGAAAATTTGTAAAAAAGCCTATGGATATTTTTTACGTGATGGATATTTATGGAAGCATCCAAAGAGAAGAGGAGAAGTACCGCAACAAATGATATGTGATTTAGAAGCTCAACAAAAGATTATCAAGGAATTTCACAAGAGTTTGTGGGCAGGGCATAGAGGAATATGGACAACTTTTACTAAATTGAAGGAAAAATATTGGTGGAAAGGCATATATAAAGATGTGGTTGATTTTATAGGATCATGTAAAATTTGTCAATGTTATTTTAACATTCGACATCAAGATGAATTACATCTAACTTATCCTCTAGCACTACATTATATGTGGGTAGTAGATTTAGTGGCAATACCTATGGGACTTGGACAAATGAAATATTTGGTACTTGCGTATGAAGATTTATCAAATATGGTTAAAAGACGAGCATTAAGAACAAAGAGTATTGAAAGTGTATGTCGATTTCTTTTAGAAGACATTATTTGTTGCTATGGTTGTATTGGAAAAATCACAGCAGATAGAGGTGAATTGGATGCAAAAGAAGCAAAAGAACTCTTTGATAGAATAGAAATCAAACTTTCTTTGATAACAATATATAATCCAGAAGGTAATGGGAAGAGTGAGCGTAAACATTCACCTATTGTTAAGGCATTAATAAAATCATGCAATGGCAAAGTACATCAATGGCCAAAACTACTACCATTTACATTATGGGCAGATCGTACAATTCATAGCACAGTGACTGGTTATATGTCTTTTAAATTAATATATGGACAAAAGCTAATTATGCCAATAGAAGAAACAGTGCCTACATGGAGAATATAACCTTGGAAGGATAATCTTAATAAAGAGGAGCTTTTAGCATTATGGATTCAACAATTGGAAAGAAGACGTGAAGACATTGAAGTGGCAATAGGAAGGTTGAAAGAAGCAAGGAAAAGAAATAAAGAAAGATTTGATAAAACGCATCGACTACGGCTTAAGAAGGTAGAAGAAGGTGATTGGATATTAGTCTATGATAATAGTTTGGATAACCAATATAGTACATTATAAAATTTTTTTAAGCATTGATTTAGACCATATGTTGTGATAGAAGTCTATGACAATGGAACATATCTGTTACGGAAACTTGATAATAATAAAAAAAGAATAAAACTAATGAGTATTAATGCTGCCTTTTTTACAAATGAGCTTCTATTTACTTTGTAGGACCATAAGTAAGGCAAAACAAAGTAGATTGAGAAATAAAATAATATAGGCATATATAGGAGGGAGTTAAAAAGAGGTTTCAAAAAAATTTACCACAAAAATCTCAAAATAGATACCCAGAAAGGACCGGTTATGAGCTAGGGTCAAAATCAGACCCCAGAGCACAAAACCATGTGCCTACGGCGGATCCAAAAGATTTTTGCAGATCAGAGATTGGGATTAGGGAGTAGACTTGAAAGGTTTGGTATAAGAGTTGGTTTTGAATGATTTAGAGAAGAAATGACTTTTTAACAGCTTTGCAAAGTCAGGCTTGTTTTAGGCAACTTGGAATTTTGTGAAATAAAATAGGGTTGATGTTTTAGGCAATTTCAAAAGTTTTGTAGTAGATCCACAGCTAAATTTGTGGATTTTTGGATATTGTTGTTGTTAATGTGTATTGTGAATTTTAGCTGAATCTAATAGTTTAGTTGTATGTAATTGGAGTTTAAGTGGGTCAAGGTCTCAGAAATTAAGTTTTGAAGGTCAGTCAAGGTTTTTGAGATCTTGAGCAATCTGTCTATTGGATTGGAGTAAACTTTATTTGTGTAGATAGTAGACTTGTTTTCCTATACACATGAGTGATTTGAGATTGATTGAATAGTGAAGAAGGAAGAAATCAATACTAGAAGATCAGCATCAAGGTTGGAGAAGGAGGCCGGCCAACACTCGAGAAGGTTTTAGGATTTTTCTTCCATTTGATAAGTTTGATTTCCTTCAAATTTGACCAATATCCACCTTCAATATTTTAAAAAAAGATCTCCAAAACTTTGATACAAATTGGGTTCCTCGAACCGACACCATATCATCTGGTAGACCATGATATCGATACACATTATCAAGGAAGAGCCTTGCTGTATCTTTGCTTGACAATGTCTTCTTGCAAGGGATAAAATATGCCATCTTTGTAAGTCAATCCATCACAACAAAGATGTTGTCAAATGAATTTGATGGTGGTAGATTTGTAATAAAGTCCATGGAAATTGAAGACCATGGACGACACGGAATGAGCAATGGCTGTAGAAGTCCATAAGGGCGATGTCGAGGGTTCTTGGATCTTGAACAAATGTCACAAGAGAGGACAAAATCCTTCACATCCTTCCACATTTGGAGCCACCAGAAATCTCGGAAAATGACTTTGAAGGTCTTATTGAATTTGAAATATCTCGCAGTTGGAAAGTCATGACGAGATTGAAAGACTCGAAGTCGTGCTGGCCCTTTTAGGATATACAACCGCTCTTCAAAATATAAGAGATCTCCTTCAACCCTTAACTTGTCATCATTGATACGCTACTTAATGTCAAGGACTATTGAATCTTCAATGGTCACAGCACGTACCTGGTTGAGGAAGTCAGCATCAATTGACACCACAGCAGCACAAATCTTGAATTGCTCTGGCTTTAACAATGTCGTATATTGTTGATTAAGCGCTACTTCTCCAATTTGTGGCGCAAGATATGATCTTCTTGATAAGGCATCGGATAGTCCTTGTTGCTTTCCAGGCCGATAAGTAATAACGAAGTCAAATCTAGATAGCGACATATTCCATCGAACTTGACGACGGTTTAGAATCCGAGCAGACATGAAATATTCCAGATTCTTGTAATCCATATATATGCTCACCAGATGCGCAGCTCCTTCAAGGAAGTGACGCCACGCTTGGAAAGAATCCACTACAGCAAGGAGTTCTTTATCATGAATCTCGTAGTTGATCTCAGCCGCAGAAAACTTCTATGAATAGAATGCAACCAGATGAAGCTTATTGTTGATGCCCATCTGTGAAAGTATCGGTTTCCAAATAGAAAGCCTTTGCAAAGTTTGGGTGTACCAAGATTGTAGTTGTAATAAATGCCATTTTAAGATTTTGAAATGCATTTTCCGCTAGAGGTCCCTATTCCAGCTTACCCTTACATGTTAATCGAGTGAGTGGAGCAGCAATTTCAAAATAATTCTTCATGAAGATCCGATAGAAGTTAGCAAAGCCAAGAAAACATTGTACGTCTCTAACTATCTTTGAAACTTCTTAGGACACAATTGCTTCCACTTTCTTGGGATCCATCTTCAAGCCTTCCGTAGTCGCAACAAATCCTAAAAATTCCATCTCAATTTGATAAAATAAGCACTTCTCCAACTTGGCGTAGAGTCCTCGCTCGCATAGTTTTTTGAGTAACAAACAAACGTGCTTCTTATGCTTTTCTTCATTCTCAAAAAATATCAAGATATCATCCAGATAAATGACAACAAAATTGTCTAGATGTTCTTGAAAAATATCATTCAATATGTGTTGGAAAACTGCCGGAGCATTGATAAGACCAAATGGCATGACATTTTATTCAAAATGACCATACCTTGTACGAAAAGCTGTCTTCCATTCGTCTCCTTCTTTGATTCGCACAAGGTTGTAAGCTCCCTTTATATCAATCTTTGTAAAGATCTTTGCATGTCTAAATTGTTCTAGAAGACTAGAGATCAAAGGTAATGGATAGCGATTCTTATTTGTCACCTTATTGAGACCTCGATAGTCCACGCACATCCGTAGTGAGCCATCCTTCTTCTTCACAAATAAGATTGGTGCTATAGCTCGTGATTTTGAATGACAAATGAAGTTCTTGGCTAGGTTCTTGTCAATGTATTTTCGCAACTTAGCCAACTCTGTCTGTGATAGGTTGTAGATTGGGCCAAAAGGCGGTTGTGTTCCTTCTTGCAATTCTATGGCACAATTATATGGTCGATGTTCTGGTAGCATGTCAGCATTTTTCTTTTGGAACACGTCTTGAAAATCCTTGTATTATTCCGGTATTCCTGCTGTTGAAATCTGCACTGCACTAGCTAGAGCCTCAAAAATGATCAATGGTGTGCCTTCCTTACATGATCTTACAAATGTTCTTGCTCCAATGAACAAGGATTTTTTGATTTGGGATCTTCTTCCAAGCTTGTCCTCAGGTTGTTCTATGGGAAATGTTATCCTCCGCAACCTACAATCTATGGATGGATTATATTTTTCCAACCAAGAAAGACCAAGAATAATAGGATTTGATGAGGTGCTAATAATATTGAAAATAATATAACTACTGTGGTCTTTAAACATCACTTCTATAGGTTCTGATTTATGGGTGACACTACCAGATAATAAAGGTCGTCCATCTATTACTTCTACGTGAACAGGTTTGAATTTTTGTACTAGGGGAATTTTGTGACGCTTAGCAAACTCTTAGTCTAAGATACAAGCAGATGCTCCTGAATCTATTAAGGCTAAGATTTTTAGTTTTTGAGGACCAAAAGATAAAGGAATTATAAAACAACGGGCAGGTTGAGTAAAAAGAGAGAACTTGGTTTTAATTTGTCCAACCGCACGGTTCCTATTGTGGCTGGGCATCCTCGTTTCTTGAACAAATGCACGTCTATTCTTGATGCTACGTCCATTTTGCTTCTT
>JAWRVF010002081.1:0-22486 GCA_036785485.1 Physcomitrellopsis africana
ACTCACATTACTTCTCCACAAGTGCCTTAAACTCCTTAAATCTTGAAAAACACTCACTCTAGATTTTGAGGATGAAAATCCACACCTTCCTTAAAAATTCATCAATAAATGTGACAAAGTATCTTGTTCCTCCTATTGATGACGTTCTCATAGGTCCACAAACATACGAATGCATAATCTCCAACAACTTGCTTGTACATATTACAACTCCAATTGGAATTGAAGCTCTTTGTTGTTTGCCTTGAATACAACCTTCAAAAGTAAGATTTGTACATGATTGACCAAGATCTAAGCCACTTACCATGGAATGGAGCTCCTTCATACTTTTGGCATTCAAATGACCAAGGCGTCGATGCCAAATGCCAAACTTGTCTTGATCTTGTGGAAATTCAGCAAATGCTGCCACTTCAATTCCATTCACCTTCTTACAATTGATGAAGTAGAGATTGCCATCTCTAAAGCCTTTCAAAACATCATCTCCATGCAATTTTTTTACAAAGCATCCATTCATATCAAATTGCATCTTATAACTATGTGAAATAAGCTTGCTCACCAAAAGAAGGTTCTTCTTCATCTTTGGCACATATAAGACTTCTTTCAATCTAATTCTCTTGATTTGATTCTTCACAATAATCTCCACTAATATGGAACCAATTTCAATAGCTTGTACCATGCCATTGTCTCCTAACAAAACTTTTGTTGATGGAATAGACTCATAAGTGTCAAATGAATACTTGTATGAAGTCATGTACTTGATAGCACCCGAATCAATGTTCCTTTTGGACATTGCAGCCATAGAGGTGCATTTACTTGCCATGAATATATAATCATCTCTTCCAACTTCATCATGTGCATTGTTAGCATTCTCTCTATCTTCTTTCTTAGCCTTGTAATAATTTCATGCAAAATGACCGGATTTTCCACATATGAAGCAAGTTTTCATATTGCTTCTTAAATTGTCACATTGATTGGAATAGGTACCTTTGCTTTGTTTTGAAAAGAAAGCTGAATCTTCACTTTGATGCTCCTTCTCTTTTCTTTTAATTACTTCATATGTAAGTCTTGATGTCTAATATCCATGGTAGCTCCTTCAGCCTCATAGACTCCCTGTAATGCCATAATAAAGGTGGTTGTAGGATTCCGAGAAGGCTCATAAACCGATATCGCCCATCTTGAGCTTATCAACAATTCTTTAGTTTGGTTCCTGAGGGCCTTTATCTTATTAACATGAGCCATGAGGTCTTCACCTTCCATCTTACAAATGAAGAATTTTCTCCCTGTGAAAAGGATGTTGGATAAATTCTTTCTCTCATATATGTTGCAAAGAATCTTCCATGCTTTTGTTGGTCCTTTGCAATGGATAATGTGAGAAAAATTGGCTTCATCCAAATTGATGGCAATCATGCCAAAAGCCTTCTTTTCACGTCTTTTGAAGTCTTTGTGGTCCTTAAGGCTTGTATCTATGCTTGGAGGATCTTCACTCTCATCTACAATATTCCAAAGGTCCAAAGATGCCAATAAAAGCTCTATTTTGACCTTCCAATCGTAGAAATTGTTGCCTCTAAACTTCTCAATCACTTTCAAACCTTCACCTTCACTAAAAGCCATGTCTAAGGAGTAGTGTATCAAAAAATATTGAAAAAAAGAGTCTCTATGTACTTAAAATCACCAAACCAAATTTGCACTAGCAAAATCTCAGAATGCCTTTTTATAAATAAAAGAGTGGTTTCTCACTCAAAATACTCTCAATTCAACTTTTGAAGCTTTTTACAAGTATTTGCACTCACACAAACCTCATAATCAAGTTCTTTCACTTGTCTAAATCACTTTCTCATAAAACACATAAGATAAAACAAATATTTTTACCAACATAAAAAGACACTATCAAGGTCTTTCTATAAAGTCTTAAACTTACAAAGCAAGGAGATAAGAATCCACAAAGCAATGTTAGAGATGTATAAGCTCAAGAACAACAACCTCCTTATACCAACAATCCTAACATCAACAATTACCATAAGATCTATTCCGCATAAAAGAAACAATAAGAAAATGACTTCAATTTATTTGAATAGCACAACAAAGAGTAAGTGGGCCCATAACCTATTGAAGAAACACAATAAGCATAATACAAGTAAGTAGAAATCAGCAAGATTGCACATAAGAGAAGTGAGGAATGAGATATCTCTCTATTCCAACATCCATTATTTACAGGTGGTGGTTGTTGCCCTTAATGATAACATCCATCCTTATACTTTTACATTCATCAAAAGATATACCAAGTATATCCTTTGATATTTTATCTGCTTTGAGAATATATCTTTAGCATATCCAATATTTCTTTAATATATCCAATATTCTTTTAGCATATCTAATATACCTTTAGTATATTTAATATTCTTTTAGTATATCTAATATTCTTTTAGCATATTTTTTTAGCATATCCTAATTCTTAAGTTGACCATTTTACTTGTTAAGAGATAATCCTTTGACCATTAGCAATCTATTTAAGATAATATCTTTTATTTAGTAACTTATTCTTTTATTTAGTAACTTATTCTTTTATCAATTTATGTCAACACCAAATCCACAATTGCTCAATGAAGCCATTAGCTAAGTTGTGAAATATGATAATCAATTATTTTAACATTATCAAAATTAACATTCATGGGCTACAGCAAGATAATATGTAATCTAACACATTCTTGCTACATCAACAAGCATTCTAAATTTACATTCAGAAATAAAAAATATATAGCTTGATATAGTATGTTTTAAATCTCTTAATCTACAAAAAAAAAAGTATCAAATGAAAAAAT
Organism: Physcomitrellopsis africana; assembly: GCA_036785485.1. NCBI lineage: Eukaryota > Viridiplantae > Streptophyta > Bryopsida > Funariales > Funariaceae > Physcomitrellopsis > Physcomitrellopsis africana. The sequence goes on from JAWRVF010002081.1 coordinate 2,817, forward strand.
GTCTATGCTTGTATTGTGGTAAGGAAGGCCATAAGATTGATAATTCTTTGAAGAAACAAAATTCATGCATCACCAAAATCAAAAGTACAATTGTTCAAGAAAACAAAGATAATCAGCCATAATAGAGACTATACGGCTGGACAATTCAATATTGCAAAATTATTCAATTTCTTCTTTTTTTGCTCAACGTACTTGTTGTTTTATAATTCTTTTGTGTTTTGGCCCTCATAAACTTCAAGCAATCCTTTTATTGGATTCAAAAACATCCGCTTGTTTTTTAAATGAAGAATTTATTAAGCTTCATAAAATTCCTCAAATACAGAAATCCAAACTTGCTCATATAGAAGTAATAGATGGATGACCATTATTTTTTGATAGTGTCATTCATAAAACAATACTTATAGAAGTGTCATTTAAAGACCATAGCAGCCAAATTGTATTCAATGTTATTAGGACTCCTTTAAATCTTATTATTTTCGGACTTTTTTTATTGAAAAAATATAATCTATTTATAGATTAAAAATCACAAAAAATAATATTTTCAATAGAAATATTTGAAAGAAAACTTCATAAAAAGTCATGAATTGATAATCCTTTATTTGTTAGAGCAAGGGCCTTTATAAGATTGGTCAAAAAATATATATCATTCATTATTTATGTGACTCCAATTAAAAAAGATATGACTTCATCAATAATTATTCCAAAGAAATATAGCAAATTTTAAGATGTTTTCTAAAGGAAAAATGTTGATATATTATTAAAGTACCAACCATATAGTTGTGCTATAAATCTTCAAGAAAAAATGCAATCACTTTTTGGTCTAATTTATAACCTTTTTCAAAATAAGCTTTCAGTATTGAAGGATTATATTAATGAAAATCTTACAAAAAATTTCATTAGACATTCAAAGTCTCTAGCAGATGTACATGTATTCTTTGTAAAGAAAAATAATGGTTCTTTGTGTATGTGCATTGATTATTGAAGATTGAATAAGATAACAATGAAAAATTATTATCCACTATTGTTAATCTCAAGATTTTTGGAATAATTCGGCCAAGCCAAGATTTACATTAAAATAGATCTTTGTGGAGCATACAACTTGGTACTAATCAAAGAAAGAGACAAATAGAAGACCACATTTTGGACAAGATATGGACATTTTGAATATAATGTTATGTCCTTTGGATTAACAAATGCACTTGCCATCTTTCAATATTTAATGAATGACATCTTTTGAGAGTATTTAAATAAGTTTGTAATGATTTATCTTAATGATATCTTGATTTACTTAAAAAACTTAGAAGAACATGAGGAGTATGTAAAGTTGATATTATAAAAGCTATAAGATACACATTTGTATACCAAGCTAATAAAAAATATACATTTTATTAGCCAAAGATGGAATTTTTGAGATACATCATATTTATTAAGGATTTGATAATGGATCTGAAGAAGGTGGAGGTAGTTATGCAGTGGACCATTTCAAAGATTGTAAGAGACATACAATACTTTCTTAGATTTGTTAACTTCGATCAGATCTTTATCAAAAAATACTCTCAAATTGCTACCTTTTTTACTTGATTAATATGCAAAAATAAGTTGGAATAGAGGCCTCATGTACAGAAGGCATTTCAAGACCTCAAGAGAGCGTTCACCACAGCTACAATCTTATTATATCTAGATTTTATAAAAGTATTCTATATGAAGATTGATACTTTAGATTTTGCATTAAAGGCTATACTTTCACAAATTGGTATAGACAATAAATTCCATCATGTTGCATTTTATTTTCAAAAATTTTCTACAGCCAAAATTAATTATGAAATCCATGATAAGGAGCTTTTTGCTATTGTGGATTCTTTTTAAGAATGACATTATTTTCTTGAAGGAGCAATATATCCCATGATTGTATACATAGATTATAAGAACTTAAAATACTTCATATCAATTCAAGTTCTTAATTGCCATCAAATTTGATAGAATATGTCATTATTTCAATTAAACTTTATTATCACTTATCAACCTAAGAAGCAATAAGGATTGTCTGATGCTTTAGCAAAGAGATTATATCTTATACTAAAGACAAGAGAGTCAATGTTTGATCAATAATATGTAATTTTATTGAAATTGGAGCAATTTTGCCTTTATGGCACTATTATATCAATACTTATTAATTCTAGTTTCCTTGATAAGATGCATACTACAACCACTAATAATGTTTTGGCCCTTGATATTAAGTGTCACCTCAATGAAAATGTTGACAAGTTCAAGCTTAAGAAAGACCTTCTATATTTTGAAAAACATTTATATATTTCAAAAGGACCAATACGACTATACATTCTTCAATCTTGCCATGACTTTCTAGCTGTAGGTCTCTTTGGATTTAAAAAGACCTTGGAATTTATTTTTTGAGATTTTTGATGGCTTAAAATGTGGAAGGCTGTGAAGGACTTTGTGCTTTCTTATAACATTTGTTCAAGGTCCAAGAATCCTCAAGATTGCCCTTATAAACTCTTACAACCCTTGCCTATTCCAAGATAGCCATGGTCTTTTATTTCTATGGATTTTATTATGGATCTATTATCATCAAGTTCATTAAACATCATTCTTATAGTAATTGATTGACTCACAAAGATGACTCATTTTATTCTTTGTAAGAAGACCACTTTTAGTGAAGAAACAATAAGGTTCTTTTTTGATAATATATATCAATATCAAGGCCTAGCAGATGATATTATATCCAATTGAGGACTCTAATTTGTATCTAAATTTTAGAGATGTCTTTTTAAAATATTGAAGGTAGATATTAAACTTTCTTCAATTTTTTATCTTCAAATTAATGGCAAAATAGAATAAGTTAATTAAATTTTGGAATAATATTTGTAATGTAGCATCAATTATTAATAAGATGATTAGGTCTTGTATCTATCATTTGTATATAATAATATTATTTATGCTTTAATTCAACAAATATCATTTTATTTTAATTATAGATATCACTTGAAGCTTGATCTATGGAGTATACCAAAGAACAATAATCTAATAGCTAAAGGATTTGCAAAGCATCTATTATAATACTAAATAATCTCGAAGCTTCAATTATAAGCAACTCAAGATGCTTACAAAATATCTGCAGATAAATTTAGGAATCAACCGCCTTCTTTTCATATTGAAAATAAAATATGGTTTCTTTGACGGAACATCAAAATCAAGCAACTATGTGATAAGTTGAACTATTGAAGGTTAGAACCATTTTCTATTCAAAAGCAAATTAGTCCAATAGTATATTGCTTCGAACTACCATCTTCTATAAAGATATATCTAATTTTTCATGTCTCCCTTTTGGAGCCTTATAAAAAGTCACATATTTTGGAAAGAATACAATAATCGCCATCTAGTATGAAAATAAAAAATCATAAAGGATACAAGGTCAAAAAGGTGCTAGATTTATAGTGAAGATGAGACAAATTGGAATATCTTGTTCATTGGCACGGCTATAATATTAATGAGTATACATGAAAATCGACTAAAAATCTCACCAATGCGCCTCAAAAAGTGTAGGAATTTCATTAATTTTATCTCCTTAAATCCAATCATATTTGATGATAACTTCTTAGTAAAGATTGGATTGGAAAAATACCTATAAAAAATAAAATAAAAATTTAAAAAATCAAATCAAAGGCTTCATCAATATACAATCATTTATTCCAAGATAGAATAGAATTGTAGAAGCAAGTCAATCACCATGTCAAACCTTCAAGTATTGAAAGAATAAGATTTAGAAGATTCACTTGCTACGAAAGCTTCAAACAAACTAGTGCAATTTTCATAGCCTTCAATTGAGCAAAGTGAGGATGATATATTTTAGTGCCAAGTATGACCATGGTTGGAGCCATTAAGAGCAACATCCAACCATATAAGTCTCGATTCTAATGCTTGAGCTTTAGTGATATTACTTGAGTTTGAAAAGGTGAATCTTCTTAACCTTGAAATCTTCTTTGGACGATGTTTTGTAGGTTGCAATAAAGATCAGATCCTTGGATGGAATGTTTCAACAACAAAGGTACTAGCTCAAGACTATAGGCAATTTCTTCAATGACCAGTAGAACCTATTGTCCAACAATTAAAAACAAAATATATAGCTTCATTAGTGTAGTGTATTTTTGACTTTCTATATATATAAGAAAATTTTCAAAGGTATGAATTCTTCTTGAAATTCGTCGCTTGAAAAAAAGATGATGTTAGAGACATACACTTCAAAAATTCACAGAATCTTCTAAAATATTTTAGAAGCTACCAAGTTAGTGGAAGTCTCTTGAAAAGCTTCTTAGTTAGTGGAAGTAGCTTAAAAAGCTTTGTAGTTAGTGGAAGGAACTTGATAAGCTTCCAAATTAGTAGAAGGAGCTTGAAAAGCTTTTAAGTTAGTAGAAGCTGCTCAAAAAGCTTCCTAGTTAGAGATATATATTGGAGTGAAGGTTGATGAGTTCTTTAGTCTTGACAACACATCTTTTGAAATTCTAACTTATATTTCTTGGTATTGTTCATGTATTCATCTAAATAATTGAAATTTTCATTGGTTTCTTCTTTAAATCTTTTTCTAGTTCAAATCTCTTGTTTTGTATTCTTGTCTCTTTGACATTATCAGCATGTTGTTTTTTTTTTTATTATTGTCTTTTATTTTTTGCTTATTGCATTGTCTTCATCCATTGCTCTATCCTTGCTTGCTACTGATCTTTATGGTACTAGAATCTTGATCATAGTAATTAATCTGAATCTTGGTCATTTTTCCACATCAATTCAACCTAGTTGTTTACACTTGTTGTTGTTGATCCTATTGTTATAATGCAGTCGACTCCACTGCCATGATGCAATCAATCCCGACCTTGATTTTGTTGACTTAGTTTCCAACTCTATAGTTCATCAAATTTGCTCCATCAACCAATCTTTTAACGCATCAATCTCTGTCTCTTAGTCCATGCCTTCTAATCTAGTCCATGACTTAGTTCTTTCTTCTCTTATTTTGAAAAAAAAAAAAAAAAAAAAAAAAAAAAAAAATCTATAATATTAAATTTTATTTTTATAATGATTTCATATTATTTTTAAATTTTTGATCTTTTATCATATTAATTCTTATCTAATATTTCACTTGATAATAATTTTTAAACCTCATATTTATTTATTTATTTATTTATTTATATTAATTATCTTTTATTAAAATGAATACTTTAATATCATCTACCACTTCAACTATGATTACTTCTATAGAAACTTGTTTGATCACTACAAATATTGAACCTTCATGCCTTCAAGTTCTTTTTTTTTTACCATTGGTTGTTGATAGAAATAACTTTCTCTTATGAACAAGAATGGTAAAGGCTAACATATTTGTGGAGCAGCTTTCTAATGTAATTCCATTTGAAGAACTTTCTATTGTAAGTGCTTCAATTCTTATTTCTATTTATTAGAAAGCATTACTTTTTTTTTGTCGTCATTTTGTTCCTACTTTCCAATACTAGTACTTAGAATTGGAGGATCTTGTTGAACTTTGGAAAAAATTCAAATCTAGGTTTGATTATAAAAAGATTGTTCTTCTTCCGTATATCTATCATGATTGGATGTACTTACAAATATTAGATTTTTTAATTTTAAGTACTTTTAATAATAAGATGTATTGCATTGTCTCACAATTGTAATTGTATGGACAAGCTATTTCAAAAGAAGAAATGATTAAAAAAATATTTTTTATTTTTTTCCAATATTTGTTGTGCTTATATAATAATATTGGAATATGAAATTTTAGAGCTACTCTAAACTCATATCCCATCTATTTCTTGTGGAAAAATAGAATAAATTCTTCTTACATAATACAGACGCTCGTCTTATTAGAACTATAGTTTCAAAATCACATGCATTCAATGCATCACAATCTAAAAGTAGATTGCAGAAGCATTGAAAGGGTGTTTACAAACACCAAGGTAGTCATAGTTGTAACCATCATTATCTACAAGAATAAGCATCCAACCACTCATTTTGGTGATAAACTCCAATCACACATGCGTTCTTGCCACAAATGTGGTATGACTTAACATCTAGTGTATATATGCTAAATTTTTGAATATTTTATTAAGATATTCTAAAAAAATAAGAAACTTTGGGCTGCAACTTGTAAAGTTCATATCATAGATGTATCTATGGATATATTTAGAAATAATGATCTAGGAGCTTATATGACTATAAAAACCTATATTATTAAATCTCATGATGTATTTATAGATTTTATAATAATTCATATCATTCTGCAAGATATAAGATTTTTTATTACAAATAAATTTTTAACTTGGCAAATTAGAAATTTGATGATCATAACTAGATCAAATGCATTTCAATTCTAAAAAAGACTAGCAATAGTAATATTGCTTGAGGGCTCCTTCATTAAATGAAAAAATATAATATTTATTCTCTTTATACCTTGAAATTTGATCAGCTATCGAGATATGCATATCAATGGTTTTCATCTCTCAACCACCATTCTAGATAGGCAAGAAGCTTTGGTTCTTATAAAGAACAATAAATTGTTGAAAAAGCCTTTGCTATAATAAATGGCTTATATTGGATTACAATTTGGCCTCCAACTATATCTTTTTTTGTATTATCTATCAACAAAAGTTATGTTTCTCTCTAGCATGGATAATTGGAACATCCAAGATCTATATTATTTAAGAAGATAATTTCATATTTAACTAGATACAATTTAAGACCTATAGATGCAGATTCTATAGAATTATGTTAGGCATGTGTGTAAGGATAAATAATTACTAAGAATTCAATTTAGAAACTCTGGCAAGAATTACCACCAATACTTGAGCGACTATATGGAGATATTTGTAGTCTTATTAATTCACTTTTTAATCCATTTTGATATTTTTTAATCCTTATTAATACTTCAAATAAACAATCACATATTTTATTATTATTAATATAAAATATGGTATTTGCTAACCTTCTCTCTATGCTTATTTGCTTTTGGATGTATTTCCTTGATTATCCTATCAAGACATTGTATATGAACAATGGTAAGGAATTTGGATCAAAATCCTTTGAAGATTATTACATTACAATAAGGATTGAATAAATATATTGTATTCCATATGAATATACACAAAATGGATTAATAGAATCATTTATCAAACGTATTGAATTCATTACTTGACCTTTTCTCTTTTAAGCAAATTTACTTGCATTTATGTAAGACCATGTGATTTTACATGTTGTGGCATTAATTTGCCTTTGTCCTTCATCTCTTGACACTACTTCACTACAAGAGCTACTTTTGGGCTGTGTTTCTAATGTCTCTCACCTACAAGTATTTGGTTGCCGTGTGTGGATTCCAATATCAAAATCCCAATGACATACTATTGAAGCTTATCAACAAGAAGGTATATATGTTAGATTTGACTCATCAAGTATTATTTTTTTTATCAATCTATCAACTAATATATTCTTACGTATATGTTTTGCCAATTATCATTTTGAATAGGATATTTTTCTATTTCTTTGAAAAAAATTACTGATCAAAAAAGTACTATGATGCTTATATTTAAAGGGCTTAAAATATTCACAATGAATCTTGATCCTAAAATATCTTTGGTTAAAACTAAGGTTGTCAAGATTTTGTATTTAAAACTAGGCATCTGATGGCTTTAATGATGCACCATGTATTACCAAAATTCATATCAATAAGGCTTAGAATATACATGCTCGTATTGCAGTGCCTCATGTTGCTACACCAACAATGAAAAAGACTTGCGAGCTAAATAAAACACCACATAAGAAAAGAACCATGATAATTATTGATCTTATTGAAAATAATATTATTTTTGCAAAATCTATTATCAATCCTATAAAGCCATCAATTATTGATGTTCCATCAATCAAAATTATCTCTTCTATTCCTACGAGAGAGATATTTGAGATTGAAAGGAATAAGACCAAGTTGAATACAGAATTATTTATTTTGAATTGCAATATAGATGATATTTGGAAGAGACAATCTATTACAATGGATAAAAATTTTGCTTGTATGATTGCAAAAGCTCTTTTTTACAAAGAAAAGGATTCCAAACCTAGAATTGTTGAGAAAATAATACGTCACTTTGATTAATTAAAATAGAAAGCTACAATCTAGAAAGAGTATATTTCTTTGTGCAAGAAGAAAGTTTTTGGTCTAATTGTAGACACTCTTACTTTTCACCCTTTAGGATATAAAATCGTATTGGTACACAAGTGTGATGCTCAAGGTCGCATAATTTGCTACAAAGCTTGTCTTATAGCACAAGGCTTTATTCAACGGTTTGGGATTGATTATGAATCCACATACTCTTCAATTATAGATTCAATTACTTTTTGATATATAATTGGAATGGCAGTACATATTGACCTTGAGATGCATCTCATGGATGTAGTAATTGCTTATCTATATGGTTCTCTTGATGCAGATATATACATGCATGTACCATTAGGAATAGATGCAAGAAACTTGCATAGCCCTATTTCATGATGACACCATGGTGTCAAATTACAAAGGGCCTTGTCTGATCTAAAACAATCTAGACGCATATGGTATTAGTACTTGCAAAATTATTTGATTGTAAATAATTTTGTACGTGATCTATTGATTCCTTGTCTTTTTATCAAATGAGGCAAAAGTAGATTTGTCATCATTGCAATATATGTTAATGACCTTACCTTGTAGATACTAAATGTGCATGTGTTGTTACTACTAACCTCTTTATTTGTGAGTTTGAAATGAAAATGTTAGAAAAAATAACTTTTTGTATTGGTCTTCAAGTTGTACATGTAAATGATGGTAGCTTTTTTTTTTTATCAATTAGCCTATATTAAACAAATCTTGTAGAGATTTAATATGATTCATGCCTATCCACTTTCAACACTAGTGGTTGGTCATGGTTGTAATAGAGATGATCCCTACCGCCCTTGTAAGGAGGAAGAGGAACCACTTGGTGAACAATATCCATATCTTATAATAGTTGGAGCACTTTTATACTTAGCCACATTAACAAGATCAGACATTGTATTTGCAACTAGTGTTCTTACAAGATACAATGTACATCCAATATTACAACATTGGAGTGACATTAAATACCTCTTACATTATCTAAAAGACATTGAAGACTTGGGATTATATTATTCAAGATCTACAGATCCCAAATTGATTACATATGCTGATGTTGGCTATAAATCTAATCCTGCAACAACTAAGTATCAATTGAAATATGTTTTCTTGCGGTATGGAGCTGTAATCTCTTAAAAGTCAATGAAGCAGACTGTAACTGCAACATCATCCAATTATGCAAAAATTATTGCCTTGCATGAAGCATCTCAAGAATGTGTCTAATTGCAATTAATTAACAAGTTCATCCAAACAACTTACAAGTTTTTATATGATGATTCTCCAATTGTCTTATATAAAGACAATAGCGCTTATATTGCGTAGATACAAGTTGGTTTCATCAAAGGCAATAAGACAAAACATATAGATCCAAAATATTTTAATTATAACTATGACTTAGTGACCAAACGAATGCTTGAAATTAAGAAAATAGCATTTACGGATAACCTTGCTGATTTCATTATAAGGCTCTTCCATTATACATCTATTGCTGCTTTGTCTATAGCATTGGTGTGCGAGCACTTATTTTTCTTGAACAAAAGAACTAATGAGTGTATTAAAGAAGAGATTGCTCATAATAATTGGACAACCTTTTTTCATCCTTTTGATGGATTTTTATCTATTGGATTTTATCATGAGTATGGATTGAAAAAAGGCATTGTATTCTTTTTCCTTCATCTGTGGTTTTGTCCTTGATTACAATCAAGTTTTCTCAGATAAAGTTTTAATGAGACAACCACTATAGATCTTACAAGATTATAAAAAAGTATAGATCATAATTCTATGCAAATTTTATATTATATAAATATTATGTCAAACGAGAAAGAGTGTTGAAAGCATTTATTATTGATAGGCACTCTCTATAATATTTACTATAGCTATGTGCTACAATGTCAAAGTTTAGTCAAGGAGATGCTATTCCCCGCTTCTCTTTATATGTATACTCAACTATATTAATACTCTCTCTCAAAAACTCTCTTGAAACTCTCTCAATTTCTCTCAACAAATCTCTTTCTCAAAACTTTCTCAACAATGAGTACCAACTTTAGAAAGTCAAGAGACAGAGTGTAGGACTAGCTAATACAACAGCCTAGATTACAGTACAATACACTGGTGAATGGATCATGAAAGTGAAGAGAAGCAACCCCACTAATTGCTCTGTTGAGGGGTACAGTTGTTAATAGAAGCAATTAGAAACGTCTCCTCGGCTCAACCACAATCGGGAATACTCCATCATTTACAATGTGTGAAAATGAGGCGTGTGCATATGCTAAGTCACTAACTTCTACAGATATTGCTTTCTACTGTATCGATGTCTTGGTGGAAGACATTAATCCTCTTCAAGAAAAAGAACGTGACAAAGGTATGGATCTCGAATGCCCTTCCTACGTGGACGTGTTATGTTTTGATGACATGTAAATCGAGCAAGCTAACTAGCCAATCTAAGTACTCACAAAAAAAAGAGAAATATATTATCAAGGAAAACTTGAAAAGTGTCGAGAGAACTTCAACTTCAACTTCAACACAGCATGTACAAAGCGAAGCATCACTATACGCTATGCTCGTTTACTCTATGCAGATCATCCCTAAGAGGATCGACCTTACTGTTTCTTGGTTTGTGGATAGTTTGATGAAGTTCAAGTTTCTTCGCCGTACTTGAAGAATGGCTGCTGTTTTTGCTTAACTTTGGCTGTTCTCGTTCTGCGAGGACCACACTGGAGTCGAATTCTTCCGACATACCGAGTCCTGGAGTAAATATCGGACTCGACGATGATCCACTGTCAACATGACTCAACGTAGATTCGTTCTCCTGTGAGAGCTTCGAGCTGATTGAAGTCGCTGGTGCATGATGAGGTAGGTTTGGAAACCCATTTGAGAAACTTGGTGAATTTGAAAGACTCACTGAAGCAAACATTTCAAAGGGTGGGGGGGAGATGTTCCTCTCAGGCGGTACGAACGGCTCAACTGATTTTCTTCTAACAAGTTCCACCGGCTTCTTATCCTGTGTCTTGTTCGGAGGTTTCTGTGGTAACAACTGTACATTGCTGTTCTTGTTCATGTTTTTCCTTGCTCGGCTGACCAAATGATGCAACCCAACAATAAGTTCTAAAATATAGGCCTCCACTTTCTGTTGATTCGCATGGTGCAATGTTTGCAACAGTGTTATTTCTGTGTATCCCATAGCCTTCCGATCAGCTGCCGACCTATTATTACAAAGACATAAACATGAACATGAAAAGAAAAGCCGGAAAAATATCCACATGCATTAAGTGTAGAGGGCATAAAAATGTAATACACACACTGATTGTTGCTCGAGACTGTTAACATATGTAGTACTAAAGGAATACGATCTGGGAAGATATACTCACCCAGTATTTGCCCACTCACCAACCCATCCAAATCCATGGTGAGCCCTAAACGCCAGAAGAAACGAATTCCCAAAGAAAAATATTAAGTCCATGATATCACCTCTTGAAAACCATACTTTATAGCATAAACGCACTTTAAAATACATCTAATCTAGATGATATGCCAACACAGAGACGCTGTTAAGTATGAAGTTGCAAAATCTGCAGCTAAAAATTGATAACCAACAAGATAAAGAAGTACAAGTAGACATGCAAAAACTATCTACACCAAACTAACGCTGCCTTGCAATTGCCCGATCTTAGGAAAACATCTTGCTGTGTAAGAATTACAATCCCATTTCTGCCACAATAGAAAAAATAAAAACAAAGAAACGATTTAGAACAAATGATAAACACTACTGGTGATTCTTACTTCGTCGTGTTGGAAGCTACTGGAACCATCCAATCCAAAATCTTGTACAACTCACTTTTTAACTCGTCCATTGTCATCTGCACAATAAGTTAGAAGGTAATGTTGAACAACTTCCTCAAGTACAAGTTCTACGTCTGATGCACGACATGCAATTTAATCTTCTTCTACGCAAATTCTGGGAACGGTGTAGAAGAAGAATAAGACCGAGTTTCGACTGCGTAATCAGTGTCATGTACATTACATCACTCTAAAGCCTTCACTTTCAAATATCTAAAACAGGACAGTACCAGCGTCCGATTCTAGTTGAAATTTCACAGCTACAAATTCGTAAGTGCTGCGACGTTAACAATTCCTCATTTATCTTCCACACCTTCTTGGAAAGGGGGCGGGGGGGTTTGGGTTTCAACAGAATGAAACTCACTTGATCCAAATTGGAACTTTGCTGTAAGCGAATTCTCAATGCAGCTTTCATAGTTGGGGGCAACCCTTGATAAAGATTGTCCCTTGCGTTAGGAGGCACCGAACTAGGTCTTGTTACCTGCACGTATAGATATCAGGAAAAAGTTGAGCATTGGGGTGGAACCTAATGCCGCTGACAAAGGACTGTAATTCAAAAGTATCTCAAACAAGTAAAAAAAATTCGTCCACATTTCTCATACGAGATCAAGGGAAAAAAACACGACTAGAAGGGGCACAAATTCAGAAATAATTAAAAGCCATCCACATGAATAGCCCCCTCAAGACCAATACCAAAAAGAACTGCAAAATTAAGCAATCTCATTAGTCACGAGAGGAAAATTAAATTCGAGAAGTTTACACTAAAGTCTCAATCCAAAGATGTCAAAATGAGGTGGAACTTTAGCGGCACCATTTTGCCAAGGAATTCTTTTGATCCTAATTCGAAGAGAAGTTGTCAAAAAGAAAGAAAAGAAAAGAAAAAACTCTTAATTTGAGAAAACAAACTCATATCTTGGATCTAATTTCTACCTGGATTCCAAGTCCAAAATTTGTTCTTTAGAGGATTTTTAAACAGTAATTTTTGAACAGTAATCATGGACCTTAGCATTGAGATGTAAATGTCGAGTTGTACAGTCCGTTAAAAGCGATATTCCTAGAAACACAACTCTGCTATATGTGTCACCATTGGACATTTTTAGCGCGATAAGTGCCGACCATTTGAGGGAAAAATGTAGAAATATTTCATCATACCAGGGTGTCTATCTGATTGATGATATTCGCGTAATGAAGCGCCAAGCCAGATGTTCCAAGCTTCCCAGTCTTCCTTGTGCAGCCGTTCTCAGCCTCTTCCAAGAATACTGCAAGTCACCATTTATAAATACACATTATCTAGATCAATGAGACTATTACGTAAAATAACCTCAGCTAAATTACACTGAATATAGTAATCCGTATAGACCAATTCAATCCTCTTCACCTTTTAAGAACAGCTCAAACTTTTTGCTGGTTGTCTTATTATCTACTTGGAGAAAGAAAGTATCATGTAAGCTCTTAAACTATCTGCTACTTAGCATACTAGAAAAACGTCTTTCAACAAAAACACATAAAAAGTGATGTGAAACATCATGGATAACGAATTTAGGAACAAGAGAGCATCAATTTACCATCAGGCCCAAAATTTTCATTGATTTCTTGGTAAAGATAATATACAATGTCCACCAATTGTTCCATGACCTGAAACATTCGCATTTAGAGTTTAAACTTGCACGGCAAACGACCAACACCAGGAACGATGCAACAGTAAAATACCGACTGACAGTCCTAATGCCGATGTACTTTAGAAATTTTTTTCGACAAGTGATTGCTACGAAGTACTAGATTGTTACCTCTTCTAGAACTTTGGCCCACAATGATCTCCTCTTGAGCGTCTTTACATGCCTTTCCTGGCTCTTAACTTCACTCTTCAAGAGCGACACTGTTTCTTCTGTGCATCAAAGCCCCCAGAAAAAGATTTTAGCCATAGTCGTCCATGTCATGAAAGCTTTCGAGCCGCCTTATGGAGATATCTTACCACTTTACGATCATTCTAGCAAGTCAAACTATCATTGATTCTCTAGCAATGAGCAGAGGAAAACAAGGAGAGATGGACCTGGTATCGCAGCACCACGAGTAGCATTTCCAGAATAAAATTCCTCCTCTTGTTGCTTGCGTTTCAGATCTATTCTGAAGCGGTCCAAGGAATGCAGCTCATGATACAATTCCTGTTTCAGCACCGTGATCGTTTGTCAAATATCTCTCTTCTTCACCTCTTGAGAATAACTGGACTAATCGTTTTCTTGAACTTCAACTACAAATTGGTAACACCATATCTATTGCTTGGAGTCATTCGCATCACTAGTCACTAGAGCGAAATGTGTTAAATTTTCCTTCTCAACGCTCCCTGCGGTCAGTTGATTCATAATGTAAACAATGTGGCTCCTGGTAGCGCCTTCATAAATCATGTCGTTCAATTACTCCCTCAAAAATGTAAAAATTATTTCGACCCAGACTTTACTCTCCTGTTGACATCCAGAGAACTCCAAGTCTCTTCTTCAATCGCTTCTTCGCCGTCCCATAGACGTCCTAAGAAGCTGAGCGACGGGTTGCAAGACTTATCCTTACGCGGCTCGCACTAAGTTACCAATCGAACAATTTTTTCTAAGTTAAGATCCGAGCGGCTGTGTGAAGTCCACTAGCGCACTCTGCGACTAAATTGGGGTCTGTGCACAGTATTTAAGTGCCCCGCTTTCTTATTGTGTTGTAAAGTGGTAGAAGCAATGTACTGACCGCAGTGTTCTGAGCAAGGACCATCAAGTCATTCATGACACGATCTGCTTCTTCTTTAGACTGATGAGGAACAGCACCCTCTTTGATCAAACTGCAAGAAATAACACAACCATATAGAGGTCAATGAGTAAACAACTATATGGTCACATTAAGTGAGCTTGAAAACAATAGATGCCGACCAAGTCCTCAGGGTTAGGCATTGCCTACGAGTTCTATTCTATCATAATGGATTGAACTCACTTTCTAAATTTTATGCTTAACAAAAACACGGCCATAAACCACAATATTATTTAAACAAAAGAAGGCACACTTACCGACAGAATACTCGATCAAGGTTGTGCCACTGAGGGTCGCGGCAATGATTACCGAACCGAACAACCTCGTCCGTGAAAATTTTGAGCTCATGCCTGTCACTCGTAATCACGGCAGTCCATCTCATACACTCAATGCCAAAAAGGAAGTAGAATTACAACACCAAGTGAAGGATCTCTCTGACTCTCGAAGAGATTCGATTCTGTAAGGCATCTAGCCAGCCCTTTGACGTTGTCACGTAATTGGGATGGAAAATAACACATACCTCTTGTCTGCGGCAGCAATATTCATGAGCTCTTTATAATCTGTAGAGACCAAAAGTTGAACGCCCTCTGAACCCAAGGTTTCCTCCGTTAATATTCTCATTTCCTCTTCACTTAGAGACTGTTTCAGATTGGAGCCTTTCACAATTGTGTTGGCAACTTCGAATGCCAAAATACCAATCTTGTTTCCTTTCGGAACTACCCCGGCTGCGAAAGTTGGCCCGGTGCGGTTAGCAACTGAACTCCCAAGGTTGTCAAATGCTTCCACAGCCTTTCCCAAGACCTGCCGCCATGCATACTCAAATAAGTCCTACAAATTTATCCCCACTAGGAAAATAACCAGAGACGAACATTTGTTCCCATACAACCAGACAACCACATTAAACGGGAATTAAAGCAAGAAGATCAAAGTGAGGTGCTTAGCTAAAATTGCCATGAGAAAGGTGATCATCATTTATAACGCTAGAATCAATCCGTCATAAATTATCACTCGATCATTCACTAGTATGATGGGGAGATATATTTGAAGAATGAACGTCACTCGCAACATCAGGGTAAAGAAGAGTATGAATTGGGCCAGATACGTATGCTTCTCAACATATGTTTGATTCAACTGATTAAATCCTGTGCGACGACTGCTTGCGATTGGTCAATTTATTTGACGGAACAACGTAAACGAAGAGGAAAAGCAGCATAGGCAAAGGCTAGCACGTACCCTAGAAGCACCCTTCTTCGCAACTATGGAGGTCATATTTCTCACAGTACTGGCCCTACCAGATAAAATCCTAGAAAGCCGCCTCTTCTCATCTTTGTTCCTTTCATCTTTATCAATGACGGAAGCATCTTCCCCAGAGTCCACAGTCTCAAGGTCATGGTCGTTCACCCCAAAAGTAAATTGAACGCCGGTCGCAGAAATTGTGTCTACCATTGCAGGAGGTGGATCGTGCTTACCCTTTTCCGAGGCTTTTAACTGATTCTGAACCATTACGGTGGGGTTTACTGTAGTCACCTTCTCGTTGTTCAGTGAAGACCATCGATGGTGAGGAACGTTCTTACAAACCTCCTCTTCGTCAATGGGCCGCTTCTTCCGACAACATTTTCGTGAGCACGCGGCCCCCATGTTTGCTCTACGTTACAACGCACCACAAGGTGTCTCTGTAACTAGAACAAAGTGTGGGAATCTTCCCTGCCTCTACCGCAGAGTTTGTCCAGGACAATCAGACATATCCTTCTATCACACTGACTGGCATGGCGATCCATAGTTACAAAATCTACAAAATCCCCTACACACGGGGAGGATTTCACACTCCTGTCTCCACTACAAGATGGGGATCGAGCTCGAGAATCCAATTTTCGAGGCTGGATAGAAACGATCATCCGAAAATCGGTGCATCAAGAAGCCTTTCGTCTCGCAGAAAAGGTTGAGCATAATGGAAATGGCTGCAAGCGTCGATAGTACACAGTTGCTCTTCCTCACTCCATCGTGGGTGCATTCGGCAGAAGAAAACCCTCTAATCAATCCCTACAGGGGCTCAACAGATTGATGTACAGAAATCATAGCCCGGCAGCACTTCCACGTTCTTTCCGAGACATCTCTGATCGGACAAAAATTCGATTCATCCCAGGCGTACGTGTAAGTTTAGAGGGCAAGATTGTAAGCAATGTCCAGCAAGTTAAGGGTAAAATACGCATATAATGCTTCAACTGTCAGGATCTCTGGCCTCGTCCTGCACTTTGCCCAGAACCAGTCCAACAGTAGTCGGTACACATGTAAAATGCACTGTAAAGGCCGCTCTCTGTACACTATTCTACCACCTCCTCAAGCTGCACTCTGCCACAAGCTGCACTGCAAATCTGAGCACTACTGACAGAAATCGAAATGGATGACACTTGCCAACTTTTTACTGAAGCAGTCGTTGCCTGAGACCCACTATGCTTGAATCGAATGCAAACAAGTGGACGCAGTGGGTCCGATGTCAATTCACCCCCAACACACAGCAAACGTTACATCCATCCAAAACAGTCGACACCATGCACTGACACACACACACACGAAAAAAAAGAAAAAAAAGAAAAAAAGGAAGAAGAAAACACTCTGCGTATTACTACAGTACCAACGAGCTCACAGATACCATGCCTGATGTAGCAACGTTGAGAAGACGCCATCACCACCATTCTTGCGACGCATCCTCCTTGTATGTTGGCGTCGACCGTCCATGGCCAATCACCTCCCTATACTGTATCCCTCATCCACCTCACCATTCACGGCCTCACTTCCCTCCCCAACCCTCCCACACACTCTGTCAAACCCTACAGATCCACCTCCCGTCCCACAAACTCACACCCAAAACGAAAAACCACACACACACACACAACAACAACCGCTCTCAGATGCAACACTCCTCCTCGCCTTCCACCACCAGCCTCGATTTCTACACACAATTCAACTACACCGATCCGTACCTCAAATCCCACCCTCCCACAAATTCCTCCGCGTCCTCAAAACACACACCCTCAAACTCCGCGTCCTCGTCCTCGTCCTCGACTTCCTCCACCTTTTCTCCGACTCCCCTCCGCTCCTCTCCTCTCCCCTTTCCTCTCCTCACTCCAAACATATGCAGCAACAGTAAGAGCAGCTCATAAACGAACTCACAGCATATCCCTGCGACCGTTCTCACCACCATCAACCTACAAAGCTCACCGAAAGAGCGGATGCCCAGCTGGAACGAACCCACAACTTCCAATAGAATCGCGTCAATCCGAATGGTGCACACAGCAATTCTAGTCTGCGCAAGGATTTGGTCATGGAAGGAGGCGGTGTAGTCAACTCTCTCTCTGTCTTTCTCCCTGTCTCGACCCCCCTCCCTCCCGACCCGGTCTCACATGCTTCCTCCCGTTCTCTTGTGTGCTTTGGTTTCCCTGCCCACATTCCGCCCCTCCTCCTGTTGGAGCTTGGTAGGTCGATAGCTCCGGACCTTTCGAGTAGCTAGCTAGCTACAGGACTGTTCCAGGTTGAGATGAGTGGTAGGGTGGTGCTTTCTGTGTTACTTCGTTTGGCTTTCCGATTGTCAAAGTCCAACTTGGGTCCTGGCGCTGTGAAGTGGGGTGGAGGTGTGATTTGACCAGATATTCATGTGAGTTTTCCTTATTGTGTGTCTGTGGATGTGGAGGTTTTCTGTTTTATGCCGTTTTTTTTCCTTTGCTGCAGCTCTGCTTCGGAGAGCCTAGCTTTGGCACTTATCAGTGCCAGAAGGTGCAGCAGTTGTTGTTGTTGATGTGGGTGGTGGTGGTGGTGGTGGTGGCAATGCTTTCACGAGCCCTATTACTTCCACCACTACTACTACAACTACAACTGCTTCTTCTTCTTTTGCTGCTGCTGCTGCTGCTGCTGCTGTTCCTTTGTGGGGCTTGGTCTGACAGGGTGATGAATTGGGGAGGCGAGGGTGGTTGCTGTGGGAGCTAGCTATAGCTGCGTTGGGATTCCCCCTCCTCACTGTCTTCCAAAATATCTGATGCCTGTGCCTGTGAGCAATTCCCTCCCTCCTCCTTGCACACATGCATGCGTGCATTCATAGCCCAAGAAGTTTTTCAACGCACCATCAGATCTAACACTTTGATATGAGTGTAAGAACATTAACAAACAAACAAAAAATTAAATTTAAAAAAAAAAAAAAAAAAAAAAAAAAAAACTTGGTTACAGGTTTAGGAATTTGGTCTCTAAGTGGATTTAATTAAAATAGGATCTTTAAAATAAAAATAAATAAATAAATAAAGCACTGTTTAAAAGTTACAGTATCCTTCTCTCTCTCTCTCTCTCTCTCTATATATATATATATATATATATGTATGTTTAGATTATTTTTCTAGAATTTAAGTTAAGTTCATAAATTTCATGTATTTATGAACTTAACTTAAATACAGCTATAAAAAAAAAACTGCCATTCATATCCTGAATGATCTACATATATTTTATTAAAGATAGGATGATTTTTTAATAGTTTTAATAATAAATTTTATGTGATTATTCAAGAATTGACTTAATTGATGTATTCATGGCACACTGGGGTTTTTTTTTCTTTTTTTTTAAATGATTAAAAAATCGAATCAATAAATTAACTTATAATCTTTAAAAGCTTCATATTTTAAAAGGTGAAGATTATATGAAATAAAAAACAAAGCTCACACTGCAATGTAGTTTGCACATAGTAAGTGGTGAATATAATACTAATCAAACAAAACTTTAAATTACAATGTTGTTTACTTTGATGCTGTAAATAATTCTAAATACACAAACAGATAAATTTCTATAAAATAAAGTTCATTGTAGACATTTCAATTAT
>JAWRVF010002082.1:0-22454 GCA_036785485.1 Physcomitrellopsis africana
TGAAGGAGATATTGGGAGTTGAAGTCAGTGCTTATAAGCTAAGGGCGATATGTGACCCTACTTAACTAGTAGTTATATTTTGAGCTATATTTTAGGTAATTTGATAGATTTTTGGCTCAAAATTTTTAAAAGTATATATGTTTATATCACAAGATTATGTGCAAAAATTTTATAGCATTAAGATTTTGGGTTTGTGAGATATAAATAAAATAGTGCTCAGATATCTCTGAGCTAGGGTTTTAAACATCTGCTAAGGGTTTTGAGATATCGGACAATCAAAAATAAATTTATAATTTTTTTTTTTGTAGTAAAACTTAAGAAGATTGTCTACACTCTAAAGAAAATTTTATAGAAACTAAATAATTAGATCAAGAATTATTGGACTCTAAAGATCAAGAAGAAATAAGTCCTTGCAAGTGAATAAAGTTTTGAAGGATTTTTGTAGAAATTTGAACCCTTTTTATACAAACCTACTTGAATACAAGAGAATATATATATATATATATATATATATATATATATATATATATATATATATATATTTTACTTCTTCTTTATAAGATTGTTGTATTATTTGTCTTTTTTATCAAGGATAAATCACTTGTTGGAATTTTGCCAATAATTTTCAAGTAAATTCTCCACAACCAGGTATCTAGTGTATTCACAAATAGAAAATCATGCCATACGACAATGCACCTCATCAAAGAAACTAAAATCATTAGGTACCAATGTAATACTAGTACAAAGGCAAAATTGCTTTGGCTTTAACAAAATTACATATTATTGATCAAAATCTGCCTCTTCTGTCCTTCATCCAAGATATGATCTTTTTGATAAAGCATCAAACAATCTTTATTGCTTCCAAGGTTAATAAATAATAACAAAATTAAATTGAGATAATGACATATTTTATTAAGTTTAATGGCGATTAAGAATCTGAGCTGACATAAAATATTTCAAATTCTTGTGATCTGTATATACAATCACAAGATGCATTGCTCTTTCAAGAAAATGATGCCATTCTTGAAAAAAATCTACAATAGCAAAAAGCTCTTTATTGTGGATTTCATAATTAATCTTAACAACAAAAAAAAATTTTGAATAAAATGTAACAAGATAGAATTTATTATCTATATCCATTTGTAAAAGTACAGCCTTCAATGCAAAACCTTAAACATTAGTTTCCATATAGAATGCTTTTATAAAGTCTAAATGTATCAAGTTTAGGGCTATAGTAAATACTGTCTTGAGGTCTTGGAATATCTTCTCTACTTGAGGCTCCCATTTCAACTTGTCTTTGCATATCAATCAAATGAAAGGGGCAACAATTTGAAAATAATTTTTTATAAAGATCCGATAGAAAATAGCAAATCCAAGAAAATATTGTACGTCTTTTACAATCTTTGAAATAGCCCATTGCATAACTACCTCCACTTTCTTGGGATCCATCATTAAACCTTGAATAGATACAATGTATTCCAAAAATTCTATCTTTGGCTAATAAAATACATATTTTTCTTATTTAGTATACAAACTTGTATCTTATAGCTTTTATAATATCAACTTAACATGCCCCTTATGTTCTTCTAGATTTTTCAAATAGATCAAGATATCATCAAGATAAATCACCACAAACTTGTTTAGGTGCTCTTGAAAGATATCATTCATTAAATGCTAAAAGATAGCAAGTGCATTTGTTAGTCCAAAGGGCATGGCATTATATTCAAAATGTCTATACTTGGTCCAAAATATGGTCTTCCATTCATCTTCCTCCTTAATCTATACCAACTTGTATGCTTCACAAAGATCTATCTTAGTATAGATCTTAGTTTGGCCGAATTGTTCCAAAAGTCTTAAAATTAATAGTAGTAGATAACGATTCTTCACCATTATTTTATTCAATCTCTGATAATCAATGTACATACATAAAGAACCATCTTTCTTCTTTACAAAGAATATAGGTGTACCTACTAGAGATTTTGAATACTTGATGAAATTCTTTATAAAGTTTTTATCAATATAATCCTTCATATCAAAAGCTCATTTTGAAAAAGATTATAAATTGGATCAAAAGGTAGTTGTGTTCTTTCCTAAAGATCTATAGTACAATTGTATAATTGGTGCTTTAGTAATATATTAATATTCTTTTTTTAAAAAATATCTTAAAATTTTCTATACTATTCTAAAATACTTGTCGATGAAGTCATATCTTCTTTAATTGGAATTGTTTAAAACATATTATTGATTCTTTTTTGTGATAAAACTTAAAAAAATTGTCTACACTCTGAAGAAAATTATACAGAAATTAAATAGTTAGATCAAGAGTTATTGGACTCTAAAGATCAAGAAGAAATAAGTCTTTGTAGGTGAATAAAATTTTAAAGGATTTTTGTGGAAATTTGAATTCTTTTTGTATAAACCTACTTGAATACAAGAAGGTTTATATATATAACTTCTCCTTTATAAAATTGTTATATTATTATTTTTTTTATTAAAGACAAATCACTTCTTGGATTTTTACCATCAAGTTTCAAGTAAACTCTTCACAACCAGGTACATAGTGTATTCCCAGATAGAAGTTCATGCCATACAACACCGTACAGCTAGAATCTTGTATAAATCCTAATAAAGGTCCTGTCCTCTTATCAAAATCCTCTCCTTGTTTTATGATAGATATCTATTTGAGAGCTAAAAATTACAAAACCTCTGCCTTACTAGATTCAGGAGCCTTAGCGTGTTTTTTAGATAAAGAATTTATTGAAAGTTATAGAATACCTTTAGTACAAAAAACTAAACTCCTACATATAGAAGTCATAGATGGTTTCCCATTATCTTTTGAAAATGTTATTTATAAAATCCTTCTTATAAATGTAACAATAGATGGTCATAATAGTTGTGTAATCTTCAATATAATTAAATCTCCTTCTAATCCAATCATTTTAGATTTATCATGGCTAAAAAAATATAACCCTCGAATAGATTGGATTTTTTGTAGACTTGATTTTTCTTGAAGTGTTAATAAGAGTCCCATAAATCAAATAATAAACTATAAGTCTAATATAATAAAATCCATACATATAGGCACAAAAGCTTTTATGAATGAAGTAAGAAAAAGATAATCTTTTATTATTTATGCTACATCCATTTCTAATGGTCAAAGGACTTCAAGTGGCATTCCAAGCCAATATCAAGATTATCAAGATGTTTTTGAGAAGAAGAATATAGACATTCTTCTAAAGCATCATCCATATGATCGCTCAATTGATCTCAAAGAAGGAACTCAGCCTTCATTTGGATCAATCTACAATCTATCCCAAAATAAATTGGTTGAACTCAAGAAATAAGTAGATGAGAATTTGGCCAAGAATTTCATATGCCATTCAAAATCTCCAATAAGATCTCCTATCTTGTTTGTGAAGAAGAAAGATGGATCACTATGGATGTGTGTAGATTATTAATGACTCAATAAGATTACCATCAAGAATAGATATCCTCTGCTTCTAATATCTAGACTTTTTGATCAACTAAATCAAGTTAAGATCTATACAAAAATAGGTCTAAAAAGAGCATATAACTTAGTGTGCATCAAAGAAGGTGATAAGTAGAAGATTGCATTTCAAACAAGGTATGGACATTTTGAATATAATGTTATGTCTTTCAGACTTACAAATGCATCAACTACTTTTCAATATCTTTTGAATGATATATTTCATGAGTTTCTTGATGATTTTAATATATGTTATTTAGACAATATTTTGATCTACTCTAAAAACATAAAAGAACATGAACTTCATATTTGTCATGTATTACAAAAATTTAGAGATGCAAGGTTATATGCCAAGATGAAAAAGTGTGTATTTTACACTTCTCAAGTTGACTTTTTAGGATATATCATTTTGAATGATGGTCTCAAAATAGATCCTAAGAAAGTTTAGGCAGTCATAGATTAGAAGATTTCAAAAACAATAAGAAATGTGCAAAGTTTTTTGAGATTTGCCAATTACTATCAAATCTTCATCAAGAACTTTTTTCAAGTTGTAGCTCCACTTATACACTTAACTTGTAAGGATAAACTCAAGTAGAGCAAGAAAGCAGAAGCATCGTTTGAAGCTTTGAAGACAACTTTTATTTTTACACCAATCTTGTATTGTGTCAACTCATCTAAGTTATTTTTTATGGATTCATATGCATCACATTTTGCTTTGAGCATAGAATTGTTACAAATAGAAGCAGATGATAAACTCCACCTAATAGCTTTTCATTCCAAAAAATTTTTAATAATAAAAATCAATTATAAAATCCACAATAAAAAAAACTTCTTATAATTATGGATTCTTTTCAAAAATGGCGTCACTATCTAGTAGGCACTTTTAGTCCAATCACCATATATACAGATCACAAGACTCTCAAATATTTCATGTCAACGTACATGTTGAATTATCGCCAGGCTTGTTGGAGCATGTCTTTATCAAGATTCAAATTTATCATCACCTATCGGCCAAGAAAACAACAAGGTCTATCCGATGCTCTTTCTAGACATTCTTATCTTGTACCAAAATAAGGAGATTCAGCTTTTGATCAAGAAAGAACAATTCTTTTGAAGCCGGAGTCATTTCATCTTTAAGTAATAAAATCAACATTAACTATTGATTCTATTTTTATCAAGCAAATCTAATCTAATATGTCTTCAAATCTTCTTATCTATAAGATGAAAAATAATTCATCTAAATTTCATGATACTTCTAAGTTTGAGTTCAAGAATGATTTACTCTATTTTGAAGGATACCTATATATTCCAGAAGGTGCAGCACAACTACGTGTTCTAGAAGCTTGTCATAACCTTCTTACGGTAGGACATTTTAGATATAATATTTGAGAAATTTGAGAGCTAATATTTGAGAGATTTTTGGTGGCTTTAAATGTGGAAGGCTATTAAAGAGTTTATATAATTGTGTGACATTTGTTCAAGATCAAAAACTCCTCATCACCGACCTTACAAACTTCTGCAACTATTACATATACCAGAACAACCTTGGTTTTTATTTCTATAGATTTTATCATAAATCTTTCAAAATCAAGTTCATATGACTCTGTATTTATGATTGTAGATTGTTTTACCAAGATGGCATATATTATATCATATATAAATTCTATTTCAGGTAAAGAATTAGCTAAATTCTTCCTTGATAATATCTATCGCTATCATGGATTACCAAGGAATATTATATCAGATAGAGGAACACAATTCATATCAAGATTTTGGAGGACCCTTTTCAAAGTATTAAAGATAGATATAAAACTATCTTTAGTTTTCTACCTTCAAACTGATGGACAAACGGAACAAATAAATCAAATTTTGAAATAATATTTAAGATATACCATCAATTATCATCAAGATGATTGGACAACTTTCTTGCCATTAGCAGAGTTTGTTTATAATAACTCAATTCATTCATCTATTTAACAAATTCTATTCTTTACAAATTATGGTTATCATCTATGATTTGATACTTTTGATTTTTTAAAAGCTGATAATCCTGCAAGAGAAGATTTAGCAAATTGGTTATTAGAGCTACATGTAATAATAAAAGACTAATTAAATAAAGCTCAAGAATAACAAAAAATCAATACAAATGTCTATGGCAAAGAACAACCTTGATTCCACATGGGCAATAAGATATGATTACTTCGTCATAATATCAAGATTATTTGTCTTTGCGACAAGTTAGATTATTGTAGGCTTTGACCTTTTTTGATTTGTAGACAAATCAATCCAATTGCTTATTGATTATGCCTACCAAAATCTATGAAGATCTATCCTATATTCCATGTGTCACTATTCTAGCCATTCAAGACAATAGATATACAAAAAAAAAGACAAATGCTGCTCCCTCTTATAGAAGTGGACAATAGTGAAGAATTTGAAATACAAGAGGTTTTAGATTCAAGGCGATGCCAAAATCGACTGGAATATCTTGTGCATTGGCATGGATATGATATTAGTGAACGCACATAGGAGCCATTTGGGAATTTAGCAAATGTATCAGTAATAGTCAATGCGTTCCATCGACGACATCTATTGGAATCAAAATAAATAATAAAAAAAAAACTTTGCTATAAAGCAAAGCAGATTCTATAGAGGTTTTTATTCTACCTTGTATTATTATTTGTTATTTCTTTGAATTTTTTTGCATAAAAGAGATGGAAGATCAATAGCCAGTGAATTCAGCTCAAGAGCCATTGTTTGCTAGTTTACCGGATGGGACATTACAACTATTACAACTATCACAACCTTCAAGATGATGAAATAGAGATAAAGATCCTCAAGAACGACATGTCCTTCCTTGGATTGATGGCAAAATACAACGTTGTCATGTAGTAATACGACTACTAGGTGAAAGAGGGGAGGAATGATTATATTATAGAAGAGCTCAAATGAAAATATTTGAGAAAATTATCTTAGAAAAATAGATAATAGACAAGGAGGTAGTAAAAATTAAAAAGTGCTAATGCTGCCTTTTATAAAAGGGATTTCTACTTACTTTGTAAAGCCATAAAAATGGTAAAACAAAGTAGATTAGAAAAACAATTGGTATAGGTATGTTTAATAAGAAGTTAAGAGTAGGTTTTAGAGAAATTTACCTCAAAACTACAAGAGTTGATATCCGGAGAGGGCCGGTTAAGAACCTGGGTCGAAACCAGACCCCAGGGCACAAAACCGCGTGCCGACGGCGAATGGAGAGTCTTTTTGCAGATCGGAGATTGGGGTTAGGGAGTGAACTTGAAGGGTTTTATATAGGAGTTGATTTTGAGTGATTTGGAGAGAAAACGACTTTGTAATAGCTTTGCAAAGTCAGGGTTTATTTTGGCTACTTGAGATTTTGTGAAATAAATTAGGGTTGATGGTTTAGGCAATTCCAGAAGCTTTGCAGCAGATCTACGGCTGGAAATTTGTGGGTTTTTGGGTATTGTTGTTGTCAATGTGTGCTGTGAATTTGAGATTGATCTAACGGTTTGATCAAAGGTTATTGAAATTTATGTGAGTTGGGGTCTCTGGAATTGGGTTTTAAAGGTCAGTTAGGGTTTCGCAGATTTTGATCAATCTATCGGTTGGATTGGGGTGAAATTTATGTGTGTGTGTAGAAGACTTAATTTCCTACATGCTTGTGAAATTTGGAAGCAGTTGAACGGTGCAAATAGGAGGTTTAGGCACTGGAATATTGGCGTGAAGATTGGAGAAGGAGGCCGGCTGATACCCGAGCAAATTTGTAAGTTTTTCTTCTTCTTGGTAAGTTGGATCTTCTTCAAACTTGGTGTGTGTGTTTTTAACTTAATTGTTAAGGTGTATGAAATATTTCAATCAAGATCAACGGTTTGTTTGGTAGTTATTGTGGTTCTAAAACTGCCTTAGAAATTGCTTAGGGTTTGACTTAGGGTTTGATTAGGGTTTGACTAGGGTTTGACTTAGGGTTTCATTAGGGTTAGGATTTCATTAGGGTTTGACTTAGGGTTTGATTAGGGTTTGACTAGGATTTGACTAGGGTTTGACTTAGGATTTGATTAGGGTTTGACTAAGATTTGACCAAGATTTGAGTTAGGATTTCATTAGGGGGTTTGATTAGGGTTTGACTTAGGATTTGACTAGGTTTGATCAGGGTTTGACTTAGGGATTTGACTAGGGTTTGAATAAGATATGATTTAGGGTTTTAAGATTCTATTTTTAGTATTTTCTAAATTTAGCATTTTATATATTATTTTCTATTATGATTATTGAATGACTCATTTATTCTTCTTTTATAATTTCTTTAAGATTGAATCAAGCTGAAAAATATTGTTAAGGTTTAATAGAAGTTAATTAAGATTCTATTAGAATTGTTAGGATTTTGTTGTGGCGTATTTTCTTTTTATCTTCCACAGCCAGGTGCCCGGAGCATTCTCAAGCAAGATTTCACGTATTACGACAACGTGTTTGATATCACGACCTTGGAGGAGACTCTTGATGTTTAATGATACTATTAGAGGTAGAAACTACTCCTAATGGTGTTCCAAATATTTTCTTTGAAGGAACTTATAAAGGCCTAAACAATGATCAAATAACAGGGTGGTCCTCTCGCCTTAGTATGGAACACTATCGATGGCTAAAAAGATCTATCAACTACCTTCAAAGGGAACAAAGATCAAAATACGTGACAAATATAATTTGACATATTCTGGACTTCTTCAACATATAATCACCGCTCTTCGTGGAACTCATCCCTAGAAGGGGGGATAATGTCACGGATATAAGATTTATTCCAATAATTATCTAGTTAATAGAAGTAGGTAAAATAAATTAATTTAATAATATCTTGTAGAGTAGCTTCTTAGAAGCTTCATAGATATGGAATCACCTTTATACATGGCTATAGGTGATTGGTAGGTTAGAAACTTGGTCAACAAGCTAGCCATGTGTCGTACATATTGGTAACTTGTAGAACAAGCTAGCCATGTGTCGTACATATTGATAACTTGTAGAACAAGCTAGCCATGTGTTGCACATGTTGGTAGGTTGAAGAACAAGCCAAGTTTATAGCGCCCATGTAGAAAACTTATCTTGTAAGTTTGACATGTGTCTTACAAATTAGACATGTATATGAGGTCTTATAGAATATCGCCACGTAATTCTTAGATAGATAGTATTTATAGAGACTTCTTCATTCTTGTCAATTCCTTTCTTATTTCTACTCTACTTCAAGAGTCTCATATATTTTCTAATCTTTGACAATAGTCATTTCAGTTTCTTCTTGAATATATATACTTCTTTATTTCTATCTTGTTATTTTTTTTTAACATAGTTTTTACTAACTTATGCATCTATTTTAATTTGTATCCTTGACATCCACTTATTACTTCTATATGAATAATTTTGGATTTCTATACTAAAAGAATTTTATGAAGCTTAGCAAATGCTTCATCTA
Organism: Physcomitrellopsis africana; assembly: GCA_036785485.1. Lineage (NCBI taxonomy): Eukaryota > Viridiplantae > Streptophyta > Bryopsida > Funariales > Funariaceae > Physcomitrellopsis > Physcomitrellopsis africana. The sequence goes on from JAWRVF010002082.1 coordinate 8,958, forward strand.
CAAAACAAGTAGATGCTTCCAAATCCAACAAGGCAATTATCTAAAGCTTCTGAGTATTAGGGATATATACTTTGGAGGTTCACAAAACCTCCTAAAATATTCCTTGAGATTCTTGAATGAGTGAAAGTTAGTTGAAAAGCTTCCTAGTTGATGAAAGTAGCTCAAGAAGCTTCCTAATTAATGGAAAAAGTTCAAAAAGCTTCCCAGTTGATAAAAGCTCCTCGAGAAGCTTCTTAGTTTGATGGAAGCTGCTCAAGAAGCATCTAAGATAGGCGTATATATAAGAATAGAGATTGAAAAGTTCTATGGTCTCAACAACGCATCTCTTGAAGTTCTAACTCATCATTTTTTATATTGTTTATGTACTCATTTGATTAATTCAAGTTTTTATTGGTTTCTTCTTGAACCTTGTCTTAGTTCAAATCTTTTGCTATATATTCTTATATCCTTAATATGTTGTCGAGATTGACCTCATCTTCAATATCAAAGTTGGATCCTTCTTCTTGAAATTACCTCTTTACTTAAAGGTATACTTGTATTTTAGAGGTTGCAGATTATCTTCTTCTAATCTGATAGTTTCTTCATCACAATATTAGAACTTTGTCCCTCTTATGAAAAAGTGAATCACCCCTCTCTTTGAAGATCTTAAAGTATTTTAAAAGTTATAAATTATCTTCTTTTAAATTGATATTATCTTTTTATAGATTTTTTTTTTTTTTTTTTTTTTTTTTTTTCTCTTAGAATGGTTGGATGTTAAGACGTTAATATGACCAAATCTTCCAAGTCCAAGTTAGATGCCATTATAAGTGTTTTTATTATTTTATCTGCTAAAACTGTAGAAATTGAAGGGGTTGTTGAAAAACTTCATAACAATGTAACATCTAGAATGCTACAATGTAGACTATATCTATCTCCAACTTCTACGCTTGAGGATATAATACTATCTATGCTATGCTAAAGAAATCTATTTATTCAACAATGTAAGGAGCCTTGAGCTAGTCTTCTGGAGAAATATGATGGTACACGTTCAAAGATCAGGGACTTGGCAATTAAATTTGATTAATAACAGTCCTACAACTTTATATTTATTCGACAAAAGATTGGTTGGTACCTTATTTATAAAACAAGCATTATTATGGTTTGCTTCCTTGATTGAAAAGAGATTATCAATTTTGAACAACTTTGAAGTTTTCATGGGAGCATTTGTGGAAGCATTTGGAAAACATGACAAGGTTCATTGGGCAACAGCTAAGATCTAACGATTGCATCAAGGGGTGCACTTTGCATCAATCTATGCATCCAATTTTACGCAATTAGCATGCAACATCAATTGGAACAAAAAAGTCCTAACGAGCCAATTCTATCAGAGATTAAGAGATGACGTGAATGATTTGTTCATATTACTTTCGGGTCAATAATTACTCAATAAAGCCATTAGCCAAGCTATAAAATATAATAACTAATTATTTCAATGTTGATAAGATTAATATTCATGAGCTTCAATAAGACAATATGCAATCCGACATACTCCTATTATATCAATAAGCATTCCAAATTTACACTCAAAAGTAGAAGATATGCAATTTGATGAAGTATGATTTAAATATCTTAGTCCATAATAAAAAAAATCATAAGATAGAAGAAGGTCTATGCTTGTATTGTAGTGAGGAAAGCAATAAGGTTGACAATTGCCTGAAGAAATAAAATTGATACATTACCAAAATCAAGAATACAATTGTTCAAGAATACGATGATATTTAGCCACAATAGGGACTATGTGGCTAGACAATCCAACATTTCAAGACTATTCAAGTTCCTCTCTTTCTGCTCAACCTGCTTATTGTTTTATGATTCCTTTGAATTTTGGCTCTCAAAAGATTCAAATGAGTGCTTTGTTAGATTTGAGGACATCTGCTTGTTTTGTAGATGAATCATTCATTAAGCTTCATAAAATTCTTCTAGTATAAAAATCCAAACTTATTCATATAAAGATAATAGATAGACAATTCTTATCCTCTGGTAGTATCATCCATAAAATCATGCCTATACAAGTGTCATTCAAAGATCATAGAAGCCAAATTGTGTTCAATGTTATTAAGCCTCCTTCAAAATTTATTGTTCTTGGATTGTGTTGATTAAAAAAGCATAATCTATGTATAAATTAGAAGTTGCAAAGAATAATATTTCTAATAGAGATCCTTGTAAAAAATTATTCATAAAAAGTTATGAATTGGTAGACCTTTATTTATTAGAACAAGAGCTTTTATAAGATCAATTAAAGAAGGTACACCGTTTGTTATTCATGCAACTTTAATTAAAGAAGATATGACTTCATCAACAAGTATTCTAGAATAATATAGCAAATTTTAAGATATTTTTTTAAAAAAAAAATGTTCATATATTGCCAAAGCACAGACCATACAATTGTGCTATAGATCTTCAAGAAAAAAATCAACCACCTTTTGGCCCAATCTATAATCTTTTTCAAAATGAGCTTTTGGTATTGAAGGATTATATTGATAAAAACCTTATAAAGAACTTCATTAAGCATTCAAAGTCTTCGGTACGTGTATCTATATTTTTTGTGAAGAAAAATGATGGTTCCTTACATATATCTATTGATTATTGGGATTTGAATAAGATAATAGTAAAGAATCATTATCCACTACCATTAATCTCAAGACTTTTAAAACAACTCGACCAAGCCAAGATCTATACTAAAATAAATCTTAGTGGAGTATACAATTTGATACGCATCAAGGAAGGAGATGAATAGAAGATCTCATTTCAGACAAGGTATGGACATTTTGAATATAATGTCATGCCCTTTGGATTAACAAATGCACCTACTATCTTTTAGCATTTAATAAATGACATTTTTTTAGAGCACTTGGATAAGTTCATAATGATCTATCTTGATGACATCTTGATCTTATCAAAAAATCTAAATAAGAAGGGCATGTCAAGTTGGTATTACAAAAGCTATAAGATATAAGTTTGTATGCCAAACTAGAAAAATGTGTATTTCATCAACCAAAGATGGAATTTTTGGAATACATTGTATCTATTAAGCATTTGATGATGGATCCCAAGAAGGTAGAGGCGGTTATGCAATGGGCCATTTTGAAGACTATGAAAGACATACAATGTTTTCTTGGATTTCCTAACTTCTATCTAATCTTCATTAAAAATTATTCTTAAGTTGTTGCCCCTCTTATTCAATTGATATGTAAAAATAAATTAGAATGGGGGCCTTAAGCAGAGAAGGTATTCCAAGACCTCAAGACAGCATTTATCACAACCTCAATCTTAGTACATCCAAACTTTATAAAGGCATTCTATATGGAGAATGATGCTTCAAATTTTGCACTAAGGGCCATACTTTCAAAAATGGATATAGACAATAAATTCCATCTTCTTATATTTTATTTTTAAAACTTTTCTACTGCCAAAATTAATTATAAAATCCACAATAAGGAGCTTCTTTCTATTGTGGATTCTTTTTAAGAATGGCATTATTTTCTCGAAGGAGAAATGCATCCTATGACTATATATATATAGATCACAAGAACTTGAAATATTTTATATAAGCTCAGGTTCTTAATTGCTGCTAAGCTTGATAGAACATGTTGCTATCTTGATTTAACTTTATTATCATTTATCAACCTGGGAAGCAACAAGGATTGTTTAATACTTTATCAAGGAGATCATATCTTGTACTCAAGATAGGGGAGGTAGCATTTGATCAACAATATGTAATTTTATTGAAATCAGAGCAATTTTACTTTTGTGCTACTATTATATTAGCACCTATTGATTTTAGTTTTTTTAATGAGATATAAGCTGCAATTACTAATGATACTTTGGCCCTTGATGTCAAGTATTGTTATAGTAGAGAGAATTTGTCTCAAGAAAGTGTGGAGCTTCTAGCTACCACTAATTACTCAATTAAGATTCAAGTATAATAAAATCTCTAAATTTATATAAAAGATTTTTTCATAGAATTATTATATCCAATATATCAATCTTATTTCTTCAAAATATAATAAATATAATAAATATTCTAAAACCCTCATTTTTCCATAAAAAGAGAATTTTTTCCAAACTTCAATAATTTATAACTTTTAATCCAACTGTCAAAATCCACTCAAAATTTATATAAAGTATTGATATATTTTTAATAACTACCACCACACATTTCAACTATTGATATATTATTAATCTTTAGATATTGCAAAAATCCTAACAATAGCTTCAAATCCTTATTTATAAATACCTATATACTAAATTCTTCATAACTCGTAAAATAAAAGTCCAAATGCTATGAAACTTTGATGTATAACTTTTCAATATAATCATTTTAATACATATTAGAACTTATAAATATATTATATATTTTAACTAATTTTTATATACTATAAGGAATTACAGTATGACAACATTGCTTGAAAGAAAATGTTGTCAAGTTTAAACTTGAAAAAGACCTTTTATACTTGAATATCATAATGTTTATATATTTGAAAAGAACCACTACAATTGTACGTTCTTTAATCTTGCTATGACTTTCCAACTATATGTCACTTTAGATTTAATAAGATCTTAAAACTTATTTCTTGAGATTTTTGGTGGCAAATGTAGAAGGTAATAAAGGACTTTGTGCTCTCTTGCGACATCTGTTCACGGTCTAAAAATCCTCGACATCACTCTTATAGACTTTTACAACCCTTGCCTATTCTAAAATGGTCATGGTCTTCTATCTTAATAGATTTTATTATGGATCTATTGCCATCCAATTCATTGGACAACATCCTTATAGTAATTGATCAACTTAAAAAGATGGCTTATTTCATTCTTTGCAAGAAGATTGCATGTAGTGAAGAAATGGCAAGGCTCTTTCTTGACAATATATATTATTATCATGGCCTAGCAAATAATATTATATCCAATCGAGGATCCTAATTTGTATCTAAATTTTAAAAATGTCTTTTGAAATATTGAAGGTGGATATTAAACTTTCTTTAACTTTTCATCCTCAAATTAATGGCCAAATAAAATGAATTAACCAAATTTTGGAGAAGTATTTATGATGTAATATTAACTATTAATAAGATAATTGGATCTTGTATCTATCATTAATAGAATTTATATATAATAATATTGTTCATGCTTCGACTCAGCAAACATTGGATAATATCCATAGTATGGCTTCTTAAAGATCAAGCGGCCATGTGATAAGTTAGACTATTAAAGGTTGGGACTATTTTCTATCCAAAAGCAAATCAATTCAATAGCATATCACTTCAAATTATCATCTACTATGAATATACATTCAATTTTTTCATGTCACACTTTTAGAACCTTAAAGAGAGTCGTATATTTTGAAAAGAATACAACAATCACCACCTAATATTGAAATCAAAGACCATGAAGAATGCAAGATTGAAAAGGTACTTGATTCACGGTGAATGTGGGACAAATTAAAATATCTTGTTCACTAGCGGGGCTATAATATTAATGAGTACATAAGAAAATTAGCCAAAAATCTTGCCAATGCACCTCAAAAGGTACAAGAATTTTATTAATTTTATTTTCATAAATCCAAATATATTCAATGATAATTTTTTGGTGAAGATTAGATTCAAGGAATACTCATAAGAGGGGGAGAATTAAACTAAAGCCTTCATCAATATATAGTCATTTGTTCTAAGATAGAATAAAGTGGTAGAAGTAAATTAGTCACTATATCAAACCTTCAAGCATTGAGAGAATAAGATTCAGAAGATTCACTTATCACACAAGCTTTCAACAAACAAGTGCAATTTTTAGAGCCTTCAATTGAGTAAAGTGAAAACAATATATTTTAGCGCTAAGTATCACCTTGGTTAAAGCCATTAAGAACAAGATCCAACCATACAAGTCCCAATTCTAATATTGGAGCTTTAATGATATTGCTTGAACTTAGAAAGATGAATCCTTTTAGTCTTGAGATCTTGTTTTGAAGATCTTTTCAAGGTTGTAATAAAGATTAAATCTTTATATGGGATAATTTAACAATAGAGGTACTAACTTAAGATCATAGACAATTTTTTCAAAGACTAGTAGAATTTATTACCTATAAATAGAAAATAGAATATATAGCTTTATTAGTACAATATATTCTTGATTTTTTAGAGATGTAATAAGATCGAGCTCTTCTTAGAACTCAATATTAGAGAAGGAAGTGATGTTAAGGACATATGTGAGTCATCAAATTAACTCACTAGTTGTTTTAGGACAAAAGAATATATTTAAGTACCAAAATTATAATTATTAGGTGAAGATGTATTTAGAAGATGCTAAATAAAAGAGAATAATAATAGTGGAGAAGAAATGGAATCTTAGTAAGTCTTGGAGGCAATTATCTTAGTTGATTTAGTATTTTCTCTTAATTGTAAGAATTAGTATTTAATTATGGAAACCAATGTTTACATTGGCCTTCTATCTTCATGTACTATTTAGTATATATATATATATATATATATATATATATGTTACTTAATAAGTAGAAGAAGCATGAAAAAGAAATCTCATATCTTTTTAATTATTTATATAGAAAATAGGAATTTTAGTAGATTTAAATTGATTTTATTATTATAAAAAATTACCAAGGTAGAATAAAATAGTTTTAAACTGGTATTTATACTTTAGAAATATTATAGGATTTTTTAAATTTTATTTTAGAATTTATTTAGAAATTTATTTAGAATTTTTTAGGAATTTTTAGAAGAATTTTTAAAACTTTGATAAAAATGAGTTTTACCACCTTGGGAGCTATTATGAAGAAATGGAGCAAGATTTGAAGGCCATTCAAGGTCCCTAGGCTAACAAGATGTTTTTGAACACCATGGTGAAGTAAAAAATATAAAAATATTAGTTCTACTAGTAGAAAATAGAAGGACCAGCAGCTAGTGTAGTCCTTGTAGGAAGGGAGGTGCACAAGTTCCATATGGGTTGTGGCACCTTGGATGTAGGTAGGAGGATAAGACTAAGGCCTCGTGGCCTCTCTAGGAGATCCATATACACTACTTGTGAGCCTTGGTGAGATTTGAACTCTTGATCTCTTAAGCAAGTTATCCTTGAGATAAAAATTATTCACTTAATTTTTCAATTCTTTACCTTTTATCTTTGAACTATCATAACTTATTCATAGTAACTTGGATTTATATGTTTTTTATATCATTAGAAAGATAAAAGAATTACCTACTTAAAAATATATATTTATTTTTTATTTATATTTTTTATTAAATAAAAATATAGTAAATAGACTATAATTAATTTTATAGTGTGCAATTATTCAATTGCACATATTTCACTTGTATTGTGTTGTTCTTCTCCTTCATTGTTATCTATTGCTCTTTATAATTTATACCACAATTTATAAGCAACTCTTAATTGAGGCTACCTTATATTGTGGATTGAGGAGTAAATTTTATCTTCACAACATATACTTTGGAGGTTCACAAAACCTTTTAGAATATTTTAGAGATTCTTAAGTAACTGAAAGTCAGTTGAAAAGCTTTCTAGTTGGTGAAATTAGGTCAAGAAGCTTCCTAGTTAGTGGAAGGAGCTCAAGAAGCTTCCCAATTGGTAGAAGCTGCTTGAGAAGCTTGTTAGTTTAATAGAAGCCACTCAAGAAGCATCCTAGACATGAGTATATATAGGAGTCAAGGCTAAAGAATTCTCTAGTCTTGACAACGCATCTCTTAGAGTTCTAACTTATCTTTTTTGGTGTTGCTCAGATATTCATCTAATTAATTTAAATTTTTGTTGATTTCTTCATAAATCTTGTCATAGTTCAAATCTTTTACTCTGTATTCTTGTGTCTATAATACTAAAGGCCAAAATACAAAGGAATTGTAAAACAAGAAGCAAGTTGAGAAAAAAGAGAGGAACTTGAATAGTTTTGTAATATTGAATTGTCCAACTGCATGGTCTTTACTATGGTTGAACATCTTTATTTTTTTGAACAATTGCATTATTGGTTTTGATAATGTGTCGATTTTATTTCTTCGGAAAATTATCAACCTTATGGCCTTTCTTGCCACAATACAAGCATAGATCTTCTTCCATTTGATGCTTCTTTTTTTGTCAACTAAGAGATTTAAAATATACTGTATCAAATTGTATATCTTCCACTTTTGAATATGAATTCAGAATGCTTGTCAATGTAGCAAGAGTGTAATAGATTGTATGTTGTCTTATTGAAGCCCATGAACATTGATCTTGATGATGTTGGAATAATCAATTATAATATTTTATGGCTTAGCTAATAGCTTTATTGAACAATTGTAGATCTGAAAGCAATAATAACAAATCCTTCATATTATGTCTTAATTTCCAATAGAATTGTCTTATTAAGCTTCTTCATTCCAATTGATGTTGTATGCTAGTTGCTTAAAATTGGATGCATAGACTTATACAAAGTGTGCCCCTTGACGCAATGTTTGGATCTTAATTGTTGCTCAATGAGCCTATTCTCTGAATACTTCTATGAAAACTTCAAAGTTGTTCAAAACTAGTGATTTCTTTTCAAAGAAGGAAGCAAAAAATGATAATGCTTGCTTTATAAACAAGGTATCAACCAATCCAACTCATGATTCTTCTGTCAAATAAGTATCAAGTTATAGAACTATTATCAATCAAATTGATTGATAAATCTTTAAAAACTTAAATGCATTGTTATGTTGTGGTTCGACTACAATGTGAAAATATTGTACATATATATTTAATGTATAATTTATCATACAACTAAGTGAGAGCCATATCAATGGATTTTATTAATTACAAGATATGATTAAGTTGTTAATTTAGAAAGAATCCATTTAATAGGGCTATTAATGAAATTTATACAATCTCATTTTTTTTTATAGAAATTTTGAGGTTGATTTATATTGATAATAGCTTTTATATATCTTAAGTCATCTTTGTTGGACATTGGTGATCTTTGAGATCTTGCTTACTTCTTTTATTTGGTATTTAGAAGACATATTATGTAAATCTTATAAGAAAAAAAGATTAAAAAAGAATTTTTAGTGTGAAAGGGAGTAGTTAGGCCATCTATGTGAATGAAAGGAGATGGATGATAGAAGTCTCTATTCCTATTGGCTAAAAATCATATCCAATAGACTTCAAAGAGGCTGCCTCAGGGCTTATTAGAGATTAGAATTTGTTTTTTGAAGGAATTTGAACAACAAAGGCTAGGATCAGTAAGTTTGGATTTTTAGACGTGGTTTTGGTGAAACTTTTGTATGATTTGAATCTTATATGAAGGAGATATAGGCACTCAAAGTTTAGGTGTCAAAATTATATCTACTATCACTCTTTTGAATATAACTTGTGTATACAGAAAACAATAGAGGATCGGCAATTGGGGTTAAAAAGAACACTTTTTTGGCTACAATTTTTGTATACAACTTGATAAAAAATAAGCTAGAATAAAGAAGATATTAGAAGTTGAAATTAGTACTTATAAGCTAAGGATAGTAAGTGACCCTGCTTGATTACTGGTTATGTTTTGAATTATATTCTAAGAAATTTGATAAATTTTTGACTCAAAATTTTCAAGAGTATATATATTTATGTCACAAGACTATATGAAAAAAATTTGTAGTATTAAGATTTTGGATTTGTGAGATATGAGGAAAATAATACTCAAGTGTCTTTAAGCTAGGATTTTAAGTACTTGATAGGATTTTTAAGATATTGGATGATCAAAAGCAAATATATAATTGATTCTTTCTTATGATAAAACTTAAGAAAAGTATCTATATTCTAAAGAAATTTGTATATAAATTGAATAGTTGAATCAAGAGTTATTAAACTCTAAAATCTAAGAAAAAATAAATCTTTGTAAGTGAATAAGATTTTGAAAGGTTTTGTAGCAATTTGAGCCTTTTTGTACAAATCTATTTAAATATAAAAGGATTTATCAATAAAAATTATCATTTATAATATCATTATATCATTTATTCTTTTTATTAAAGACAAATCACCTATTAGACTCTTGTCAATAAGTTTCAAATAAATTCTCTATAGCCAGGTACCTAATGTATTTTCAAATAGAAGATCATGCCATACAACAACATATCATCATATTTCTTTGGAAGACTAATTCAAGGCTCCTTACATTGTTGAATAAGTGGATTTTTTTGGCATAGCATAGGTAGTACTGCATCTTCAAGTGCAGAAGTTGGAGGTGGATGCAATCTACATTGTGGTACTGTAGATGTTGCATTGTTATAAAGTTCTGCAATAATTCCTTTAATCTCTACAATCTTAGTAGATAATATAGTAATAATATTTATAATAGCATTTAACTTGGACTCAAAAGATTTAATCATATTAATATTTTAACTTCCAGCCATTCTAAGAAAAAAAAAAAAAAAAAAAAAAAAAAAAAAAAAAAATGAATATATAAGAAGACAATATCAATTTAGAAGAGAGTAATCCACAACCTCTAAAATGCTTTAAGACCTTTAAAGAGAGGAGTGATCCACTTTCTTATAAGAAGGATAAAGCTATAAAATTATAATAAAGAAAATATCAATTTAAAGGAAGATAATCCACAACCTTTAAAGCATTGGTATACCTTCAAGAAGAGAGATAATATACTCTCTAATAAGAAGGATCCAACTTTGAAATTTAAAATAAAAGAAATCTTAAAAAATTATCAAAGATACAAGAATATAAAGCAAGAAACTTAAACTAAAACAAGGTTTCAAAAAAAAACCAACAAGAACTTGAATTAACCAGAAGAGTACATAAACAATACCAAGAAAGGTGAGCTAGAGTTCTAAGAGATGCGTTGTTGAGACTAAAGAACTCTTCAGCCTTAACTCCCATATATATCCCTATTTAGGGCACTTCTTGAGCAACTTCCATCAAATTAAGAAGCTTCTTGAGCAGCTTCTACTAATTAAGAAGCTTCTTGAGCTCTTTCTATCAACTTGGAAGTTGTCACGGACACAAATTATAGACTTGAAGTCTAAACAAGAAGTTCAAGAAGAACTGGCAAGAATTGGATTAATCAGATGAGTACAAAAACAACACTAGAGAAGTGAGCTAGAGCTCCAAGAGATGTGTTGTCGAGACCGAAGAACTCTTCAACCTTGAGTCCAATATATACTCCTACCTACAAAGCTTCTCAAGCAGCTTCTTCCAACTAGGGAGCTTCTCAAGCAACTTCCACCAACTAGGAAGCTTCTCAAGCAGCTTCCACCAACTAGGAAGCTTCTCAAGCAGCTTCCACCAATTAAGGAGCTTCTCAAGTAACTTCTACTAATTAAGAAGCTTCTCAAGCAACTTCTACCAACAAAGAAGATATTAAAAGACTCTGAAAGGTTCTAGAGAGTTCTAAAGATCTCTAAAAAATCTCTAGAACCATTTGAGATGTATACATCTGAAAGGTTCTAGAGATTTCCTATGTTTGAGATGTATACTCACAAACGTAGGAAATCAAAAATTTGTCGCATAGTCTCTGCAATATACTCCAGCTGTCGTTCATAAGGCAAACGATTCATGGGTCCTTGTAGCCACCGATAATGACCAATATCTTCCACTTGAGACCATGCTTCAACTTCTGTATCTTCATTGTGGAAACAACCTGAAAATATTGCTTCGCCACTACTTGCATGAGTTAGTTTAACTTCAAAGACAATTACAAGTGACCTGCTACTTGGTATTCTTTGATGTCTTCTTGGCTCTTCTAATTCTTGAGGCCAATGTCATGAGCTACTCGGTTGAGATTGTACCACTAGTACAATATCTACATTCTCAATAGCTATATCTAAATACACCTTGATATTAGTTATCTTGATACTACGAAATACAACAAATTATATTTTGATGAGACCTGGATCCCTTTTCTATTCATTTCTCCAGAGAAGGCTTCATCTTCACGCTTCATTAATGATTAGCTTTTGGTTTATTAGGATATTGTCGATGGAATTGTTAAAGTTAAAGAAAGAGTTACTTGGAGTTTAACCATAGTAAGTTTCTAACAGTCAAAAGTCAACTAGGGATTAAATGGCGGCTAGGGTCTCGACAGGCGGTTAGGTTTAAGGTCTCGACAGGCGGCTGGATTTAGGGTCTCGTTAGGCGGCTGGCTTTTAGATGAATGTAGATGAAGCCTATGTACTTTGGATGTGAACTCCACTTATAAGTAAAGGGTGTTGGAAGTGAGAGCTATCTCATTCCGCACTTCTCTTTGTGTGCAACCTTGCTGATGCTAAGTGTTGTGGCTTCTAACTTCTAGTTCTTTAACAGGTTATGGGCCCACTCACATTTGCTTGTGAGTTTTAGAAGTTTTATGAAGTCTTTGTTGTTGTGCGGAATAGGTCTTATGGTGATTTGCTAATGTTAGAGTTTATATGATCTTAGCTTATGTTATGACAAGAGGAGGTTCTGATTTGTAAGCTTAGAGATCTCTAACATTGCTTTGTGGGTTCTTATCTCCTTGATAGTGAGTTTAAGACCATTGTGAAAGACCTTGATAGTGTCTTTATGTGTTATTGAAACTGTTTCATTAACCTTCTGCATTTCATTAAATAGTGAGTTGAAAGAGTGAAAGAACTTGATTGAGAGGTTCATAAGAGTGCATATACTGATTAGAAGCTTTAGAAGATCACTTAAGAGTGCTTTGAGTGAGAAATCACTCTTTTGTTCACAAGAGGATATTCTGAGTTTCTGCTAGTGCAAATTTGTGATTTTAGATCACATAGGAACTTCTTTTCTCAATATTCTTTGATACACTACTTCTTAGAAATGGCTTCTAGTGAGGGTGAAGGTTTGAGAGTGATTGAGAAGTTTAGAGGTGACAATTTCTATCATTGGAAGGTGAAAATGGAGCTTTTGTTGGCATCTTTGGACCTTTGGGACATTGTAGATGAAAGTGAAGACCTTCCATGCATAGATGCAAGTATTAAGGAGAAGAAGGACTTTAAAAGACGTGAAAAGAAGGCTTTTGGCATGATTGCCACAAATGTGGATGAAGCCAACTTTTCACACATTATCCATTGCAAAGGACCAGCGGAAGCATGGAAGACTCTTTGCAACATTTATGAGAGCAAGAACTTGTCCAACATCCTTTTTACAAGGAGGAAATTCTTCACTTGCAAGATGGAAGAAGGTGAAGACCTTATGGCTCACGTCAACAAGGTAAAGGCTCTTGCAAATCAACTAGCTATTGTTGACAAACCTTTAGAAGATGGTGATATTGTCATGACTTTGCTCATGAGCCTTCCGGAGTCTTATAACTATCTTATAGTAGCGTTGGAGTCCATCAAGTTGAAGGAGCTTACAATGGACTATGTGACGGCAAGACTTGCACATGAAGTGACCAAAAGGAAAGAAAAGGAGCATCAAAGTGAAGACTCGACTCTCTTCTCAAGACAAGGTAAAGGTACCTATTCAAACCAACGTGACAATAGAAGGAGTAACGTGAAAACTTACTTCATTTGC